>PKMM01057010.1:500710-592738 GCA_002933915.1 Eutrema heterophyllum
TTCTTTTTTTTTTTGGTTAGAAGATATTAGAAGACCATGTTTCTAAAGTGATTATTTCCTAGCTTGACAAAATAGAATTATTTTTATCTGGTAAATCTATTGAAAAACACATTGGATTCATCCAATTTCACTATAATTATATTATTTAGAAAATAAAAAAGGAAAAAGAAGTTCATCATGACAGTAAAAGTAAGATTTATTTATTTATTTAAAAATAGTTGTTTGTCATACAATTTGTTAATTTTGTAGTTTCTCCTTTCCTTTTAATTTTGAAGCTTATGGATAAAACGATAATAATAACGATCAAATCCCAACATGGCACGCTCTGGACCTCCTCTAGAAGCCCCCTCTCTAACTCAACAAATATTTTAATCCAAAATCTATCCATCTTTATAATCAATCTCCTTTTTTTTTCATTTGGCATTATCATCAATCTCCTAAATTATGTTTTTCTTTTATCGATCTCCTAATAACATTTGTTTTGGTCAGAGAAATTATAGGTAATACATAGTGATTATACTATTTGGTATTTGTTCTATCATTGACCATTTCGCTTTTATGAGTTACTTTCAAATTTGATTTGGTTTCGTATGTATTCATCTTTTTCTGAAAAAATATAACTTCGAATATTGTAAAGATTTGTTTCACCTAACACCATACCCATCTTTGATTATTGACGAATATATTAAAATAGCCTTAGAACGTGTTAGGCATCTTCCTCCTATTATTATTAATCTTTTTCTTACATTTTTTTTTCTTTGTAAAAGAGTTAGGATGTCACTTCGAATATCTGTTCATCTTTTCTTCTGTATAACTTCTGACCCAAATATTGTACCAAGAAGTTAAGAAAAAAAAGCAACAGAATCTGACCCAACGACTTCGACGATGTTTTCCAAACTGAAAACTGTTGAATAATGAACTTAGTCAATGGTCAACACCTTGCTAATTGCTTCTAAACAAACCTTCCATTGATAGAGAATTTGATACAATAATGAGATTTAGTACTCAAAAGTTTTCATATCATTTCTGTGATTCAACAATTTTAAAAGGAGTTGCATTGATAAAGTCCTGTTCAACGTACACACTCAATTCACAACAAGCAAAACCCCATAAAGTATAAGAAGAAGAAGAAATTTTGGTGAGGAAATATCTTAAAGATATACCAATTGGCAATTAGACATAAAAAAAACTTATAAACTAAAAGGAATACTATATGAACTCATACATTTAATTTTCTTTTGGTATAATATACATAAGAACTTATTGTTGTAAGATATCAATGTTTTTTTTTTAATATGAAATGCTCCAGAGAAAAAAAAAATACTCCGTCTCTAAGGCATTAGATTAAATTCTCTTTAGCTGATCTTTTGCTTCAATTTTAAGGAAATCCTTGGCACCTGCAGATTCATTCTATAACATGTTGACTAAGTAATAAATACAATAGTTTTATTTTGTCAGCTAATAAATACACTAGTTATGATATACATTATTTGCATTATACATATATATGCATATTAACAAACCCATGTTCTCAGCACACTTTTAGGTAGAAAAACATAAAGAACCAAATAGGAAGAAGCCACTCATTAGGGTGATGGGTTTGTATAATTCACATCAAAGAGCCATCGAGCAATTCGATTAAATATCCATTCATTTGAAGAATAAATAAGAACAAAGAGTTAGTACGCATCATGACAATGTCTTAGAAAACAAAGAAATGAATATAAATAAAAAGTGAGGATGAAGTTGTTGAATGAGTTGGCGAGGCGGCGACTTTTTCATACATTCTATTTATTAATTTATCATATAGTCCTTCTCAATCTCACATCTCATTGTTATAAAATAAACACCATCACCATTTCCTCTCTTCACATCTTTAGAAATATTATCTTTCTTCTAAGCAAAAAAATGGCAATGAATGGTTTGTCTAAGATGGTTGCAACCACTCTTCTCTTAGTCCTGGCCATCGTCCCAGCCACGGTCGCTGTGACATACACGGTAGGAGACACTAAGCAATGGGACAATGGTGTGGACTACACAGATTGGGTTAAAGGAAAGACTTTCAGGGTTGGTGACACTCTAGGTAAACCATCATCCGAGCCACATCAAGTTATAACTTTTATATATATATTCAAGCTGTGGTAAAATATAGTAACTTAATTGAACCAAAATCTAGCTTAATACGGTATTAGTTTTGTTTTTGGTGGTTCAAATTCAATTTGCATTAGTAATACGAAAAAGAATTAGCTCTGTATGTATTTTTTTTGTTTTTCCCTTTTTTGGTTTCAGTCTCTTGAACATGGAGAAAGTATAACTGTTAATTTGTTTCTTCTATATATTTGTTCTAAGCTTATTTAGTTCAGTTTGATTTCGGTTCGGTTTATCCACATTTAAGACTCTTATTTTTCTAAAAAAAACTTTATTTATGAGATGAGAATTCGAGAACTTATTCCACAAGAAAACTCTCTACTTAGGTTTTAATTTTTTTCAATGGCGGTTTTGAAACAGAGTTCAAGTATGATTCCACACACTCGGTGGATGTGGTTGACAAAGCCGGATACGATGGCTGCGACAGCTCCTCGGCGACTGAGAATCACTCCGACAGAGACACCAAAATCGAACTCAAGACAATAGGAGCAAAGTATTACATCTGTCCTACACCTGGTCACTGTTCACGTGGCATGAAGCTAGCCGTTACGGTCGTAGCCGCATCTTCCGGAACTCCAGACGCCCCTACGCCGCCGTCTTCAACTCCGGCCACTCCTTCAACCCCAGACTCACCGCCGGCTGCTGGAACTCCGGCCACACCCACACCGGCTTCACGGTCGAATTCTCCTCCTCCTCCACCGAAGGCAAGTGGTGCCTCTAAGGGAGTGATGAGTTACGTTTTGGTCGGAGTGTCGATGGTGTTGGGTTATGGTTTGTGGATGTAATTGGTTTAGAGAGCCAGGGTGGAGTCAGTGCTTTTGCTTTTGATCTATTTGGTTTTAACTTGTGTGCCACATCAGCAGCTCTTATATTTAGGATTTTATTATTTTGGCATTTGATTATCGTTATCCCATCATTATCATTCCACTTTTTTTTCTTTTCTTGTTGTAATAAATTACTATTATTTTCCATTTCCTTTTCCGTTCGTGTGACCACTCACATCATTCGTTGTCACATGTTCTCTCTTCTCCATGTATTTCATCTTTATATATTGGTCTTGGAGTCACANGATCGAGCCACATCAAGTTATAACTTTTATATATAGATTCAAGCTGTGGTAAAATATAGTAACTTAACTGAACCAAAATCTAGCTTAATACGGTATTAGTTTTGTTTTTGGTGGTTCAAATTCAATTTGCATTAGTAATACGAAAAAGAATTAGCTCTGTATGTTTTTTTTTTTGTTTTTTCCTTTTTTGGTTTCAGTCTCTTGAACATATATAGAGAAAGTATAACTGTTAATTTGTTTCTTCTATATATTTGTTCTACGCTTATTTGGTTCAGTTTGATTTCGGTTCGGTTTATCCACATTTAAGACTTATTTTTCTAAAAAAAAATTTCTTTATGAGATGAGAATTCGAGAACTTATTCCACAAGAAAACTCTTTACTTAGGTTTTGATTTTTTTCAATGGCGATTTTGAAACAGAGTTCAAGTATGATTCCTCCTCACACTCGGTGGATGTGGTTGACAAAGCCGGATATGATAAGTGCGACAGCTCCTCGGCGACTGAGAAATACTCCGACGGAGACACCAAAATCGAACTCAAGACAATAGGATTAAAGTATTACATCTGTCCTAAACCTGGTCACTGTCTAGGTGGCATGAAGCTAACCGTTACGGTCGGAGACGCATCTTCCGGAACTCCAGACGCCCCTACGCCGCCGTCTTCAACTCCGGCCACTCCTTCAACCCCAGACTCACCGCCGGCTGCTGGAACTCCGGCCACACCCACACCGGCTTCACGGTCGAATTCTCCTCCTCCTCCACCGAAGGCAAGTGGTGCCTCTAAGGGAGTGATGAGTTACGTTTTGGTCGGAGTGTCGATGGTGTTGGGTTATGGTTTGTGGATGTAATTGGTTTAGAGAGCCAGGGTGGAGTCAGTGCTTTTGCTTTTGATCTATTTGGTTTTGGTTTTAACTTGTGTGCCACATCAGCAGCTCTTATATTTAGGATTTTATTATTTTGGCATTTGATTATCGTTATCCCATCATTATCATTCCACTTTTTTTTCTTTTCTTGTTGTAATAAATTACTATTATTTTCCATTTCCTTTTCCGTTCGTGTGACCACTCACATCATTCGTTGTCACATGTTCTCTCTTCTCCATGTATTTCATCTTTATATATTGGTCTTGGAGTCACATCACATGTACAGCTCTTCTCCACCATCCCCTCGTATTCGACATGACGACTATTGTGTAAATTATAGTTCATTGAATTTTTATTTTTGGTTATAAAAAAAGGTTCCACCGAGACTTAAACTCGGGTTACTGGATTCAGAATCCAATGTCCTAACTGCTAGTGCTAGACCATGGAACCTATTAGTTCATTGAAATTTAATATTATATATGTTTTCAATAATGAATCACGTAATTGCTGAATCAACAACAACAACTATGAGAGATTATCAATTCCTAAAGAAATGATTGTTAGCAATGTTTATTCGAATGGTGGTTTTAATGGTACGTATAAGTCTATAAGAGAACACATAAAGAAATACAACTTGGCATAGTTAGTATTCGATAAGCTGCAGCTTTAAAGTTTAAAACTCTATATATATTGACTACTACCCTTGGATATAATTTAAGGAATAGATAAAATTTAGGTTTTATTCTAACAAAAAATATTTTGACGGGTGTTCTCCGAGGGACTTCTAACAAAAAGTATTACTAAAACTTTATATTAATGGCTTTAAATGAAAGAAAAAAAAAGACACAACAAGCCAAAAAGAGAGAGTCATATGGTAGCATTGAATTTTATGTGGAGTCCTCCTGTAAACAAATATGATCGGCAAACTTGAAATTATAACTTGCATGATCATATTTATGATGTCGTTAGTCAATCACAACTTTAATCTAGTTATATCCAAAATTTTAACATGTGAGAAAAGATGTGCAGGACACAAACCAGAAGGCATTGGCAATGAAACATGACGCTATTTAAGAATGTCCTTTAGGGACATAACCCAAATAATTAACAAGAGGCGCGCGACATTTCGCACATTCCCTTGAGCTCAATTTCTCATTAGTCGTTCTCACGCCTCTTGTTATATAAACCATCACCATTTTCCCTCTTTACATTTTTACTTGCATAGATTTTATTAACATATATCTCCAAGTTCAAACTAAAACATGGGAACGAATGGTTTGTCCAAGATGGCTGTAGCCACTCTTCTCCTAGTCCTGGCCATCGTGCCTGCCGTGGTCGCTGTGACATACACGGTCGGAAACGCTAATCAATGGGCCAGTGGTGTGGACTACACAGTTTGGGTTACCGGAAAAACTTTCAGAATTGGTGACACTCAACGTAAATTTTTGAGATAACTTATTGCACAAGAAAACGACGACTTCTTTGAGCTTGGCTAATGCTATCTTTGAATTGATGACGGTTTGAAACAGAGTTCAAGTACGGTCCTACACACTCAGTGGATGTGGTTGACAAAGCCGGATATGATGGCTGCGACGGCTCCTCCGCGACAGAGAATCACTCCGACGGAGACACCAAAATTGAACTCAAGACTGTAGGAACAAAGTATTTCATCTGTCGTTATGGTCATCGCATCCGACATCAGTGGCATGAAGCTAGCCGTTATGATCATTGCATCAATGGCATGAAGCTAGCCGTTATGGTCATCGCATCCGCTTCCTCTCCGCCACCGTCTTCATTTCCTGTCTCTCCTCCTCCCACCCCTCCCCCGCTGTCTCCTGTTGCTCTTCCTCCCACCCCATACTTGCCGCGGTCTGATGGAACACACGAAGCCGATTCAGGGTCAACCACGCGGCACCCACCGCCATCAAGTGGTGCATCTAGGGGACTAATGAGCTACGTGGTGGTCGGGATCTCGCTGGTGTTGGCTTGCAATGTGTGGATAATGGATTTAATGGGTTGGAGCCGAGTGCTTTTGCTTTTACTTTTGCTTGAAAGGGAATTGGTATGTGAGCCACGTCACCTCTCTTTCTTAGGATCTGTTTAGCCATTATCTCATCATTTATTAATGCAATGGAACCATCATCATCATCAATTTTATATCATCATAAGGCCATCTGTTCACTTGTATAACAATAATATTATTCCTTTTCGCCCGCGTGGTACCAGCCGATTATAAGTGCATCGCATGTTCTCATCTCTATACATCTAAGTAATCTAAATTGTAATGAATTAGGGCAAATTGCAGCTAGAAGAAAGTCGAAAAAATCATAGAGAAAAATCGTAACTGAGGCAAATACACGTTTATGGTTTCTTTATTAATTGTGTGAATGAATAATTACAACCCTAAAACTTTGTATTTATAAGTCCAAAAACCCAATTCCTAATCCTGATTAGTATAAGAACTTTTCCATTTCCTAATCTCAATAGAAAACCGTACCTCCCTAAACACATCAGATTTTAAGTCATAAACAACATAAATCAATTTACGCGTTTTAACTTCTGTGTGAAACACGGTTGTTATGGTCACCATTCACCAAGGTTTGGGAATCACAGAATACTCAGCCCCGTTCGTACACGACATGATTATTGTGTTAATTAATTGAATTCAATAATAGATTATCTATGACTGTTGATTGTAGGATTTGTAAATTTTAATATTTTTTTTGTGACTGCTTGGTTAATTGCCATCTCTGTTATCCGCGCATAATATTCACAGCTATAAACAATCAAAAGCAATTTTTAATACACCAATTGGTAAACACGCAAACAAATGAAGCTTAACCTTTGTAATAAGAGTCCTTTACGGAGACTGCTCTTGAATTTGGAGGAAAACAAAACCAACTGATTTATTATCCCCACACACCGACAACATTACCCAATCGTCATAACATCAATCAACACACATTTACTGAAAAAAACCTCCGCGGTTGTTAGAAACACAAACCCATTTTAGCCTACACACTCCTTGCAACCAAAGCCCAACCCCACTACCAACCTAATTGAGATATATCCCAACCTCCCTCTCTCTCTCTCCCTTGTTTTAATATAACAAGTAACAACTAGGTGTTGGAGTTGTTTCTTTGAGCCAACCAACAAACGGTACAAGATAAGGTCAAAGAAGAGGCAGAAGCCAAAGCGTTGAAGATGAAAAGTGCAGAGCAACCCCTTTGAGTTAGAAACTCTTCTTCTTACTATTTTATTATTGTAAGGCTATTGAGAGAGAAGAGCATACGAGGGCAAGTCTTCAAGATGCGTTATGTCTTCCAGCATCAGCTCTCTCTCCAGCTGTCTCCTTGTCGATTTCATCACCGTCTGTGTCAATATCATCTTATGTTACCAATTATAGGTCATATATTATGACCAAAAACACAAATATCTCTGTTTTCACTCTTTGCAAAGACAATAAATGGATATGATTAGAGAAGTACTTACGTTGAACTCCATGTATGAGGCCCGCATTGAAAGCCATTGCTGATCCATTAGCTTGAATGCAATGCAATAAAGAAGGTCAAAGGCAGATTCGTTCTCTGCTTACACCACAAACACCCACACACTTATCTGAATCAGTATCATGATACCATTAAAAGCACCATGTGTGCAAAACAGGCTTTTCAATTTGATGAAAAGAAAACAGCATTGTTGAGTGAAAATAAAACAGCATTGTGTGAGAGATTACCAGAAAGAAACTTCAGAAAAGTTGCCCCAACAATTGTTCGTGGTTTCACTGTAATTATTTTGAAGGATAATACTGTTAGCGAGCCCCTTATTATCTCAAATACGACTGCTGCTTAATGCATGCAAGAGGATTCTATAGTAATGGGCTTCCCAATCCTATGGCTTGAGATGTCAATAGTAACTATCACGACAATAGTAGGTAAGTAAATTCGAATGGCTGTATACCTGCTTCAAGGTCAAGCATCTGGATGAGCATGAATGTTATATTGATACCAGCCACAGCAAAGGGGTATTCCCACACAGACCGATCCCCAACCTGCTTCCTCAGAAGGTCCTGGAAAGATTTCTGCAGCATATAGACATGTGGCGTTCAAATTCAAGTGATGAAAGTAGATCAGCGAAATCAAAGACGTAAAGTCATGAAAAACTGTAAAACATGATTTACTGGGTATAAATATCATATGCGATGATGGTACAAATAATTACATATACATATTGTGCATGGAAAGTGATAGTTATAAAATAAAGTAACTCATTCTTTTTATGAAACGTTTGTATATGTAGTCTATAGGTAAACCTGAAAGTTCCTAGCGAAGTACAGCAAATTTTCAAGAGATATGAAACCGCCACCCCTGCCAAATGCTGCACCGTAAGTCAAAGAGGATGGAAGCAAGAAATATAACTATAACACAGATGACGAGGAAAGTCATTGTAATACCTAAAATCTGTTGATGGATCTTTTCCCTGCCAACCCATCTCTTTCCACTGCTCAGATATTAATCCATGAAGCTCTTCTTCAGGAAAGGCAAGTTTCCACAGATCCCTCAGAGCTTCCTAAGAGCGTTTGGAGAAGCCAAAAAGTAATCATCAAAGCATGCAATAAGAAACCAAGTGATTGAAAACTGTGGTATTCTACCATCTACAGTTGATGGCTCAAGTCCGTTTATTTTTTTATGAAAAACTTTAACAGCTTAATAATCATCAAGTAAAGTGTACCTGATGCAGAGGTATTGTGCTGTCATATGCTACATCAATACGGTTCTGCAAACTCTGCAAGCATTCCTCCTGCAAGTTCCAACAACAGGGTAAAAGTTATTAGCAACTTGGATACACTTACAAGCAACCAACTAATATGTACAGGACAAACACATTATTTTAATGTAATGAACAACTAATGTAATGAACAACAAAATCCAATTTCTAACACAAAACAGTGGAAACATGAGTACCTGAGCAGGTGTTAGATCAAAGGTAGAATGTGCGTCACTATCTCTTCGCTGAGCACAAACACAGGAAAGACCCCGGCCTAACCAAGCTGCTGATCCAGGCACACCCTCAGCTATAACAAAACAAATAAACTTCAATGTTATTGGAGCTTCAATGATTTCAGCAGAGGAATACTAGCTGCTTGTTTGAGATACTGAGTAGGCAAACACCTTTTCGCTGTTGTTCACAGATTGAAAGATGTAGTTATGATGTTCAGGACATTGATGTAATGTCTCAATAATACGTGAAAGCAAGCTACTCTAAATCTCTAATACATACAGCTCCCTACAAAAACATCACAATTCTACAAAACCACACACAAACAAAAGGTTTTAGAAAAATATACAACGAAACTCTGGCATATACTAAGGTTTATTTAACACAATGCTCCTTGACAACAAACTGGAATGTTAACTAAAGATGAAAGATAAGGCATCTAATCAGAGCATTACTACTTTCACCCCTAGAAACAAGCTGAAAACAGCCATAGCAGAGAATCCAAAAACCAAGCAATGCGCACATAATGGAGGGTATATTAGAAACAAACAAAGATCTGCGACACCAATTTCACAGGAAAAAAACAGATGAGGAATTCTGAGAATGAGAGATGTAGACGCGTTTATCTCTATGAAACGCTTAGTGATGAAATTACCAGATGAGGAATTGTAAACGCTTCCCCGTTCGAGACCCTGAGAAATCCGCCTGACGGCTACGAACGAGCCTTCTCTATCATCCATCTCAAATTCTCTATTCGCTCCTTCGATTTACCTCAGAATCTCCATCTCTTGTATCATCCTGCGACAATCAAATGCAGAACCAAATAACTTTCATCAGCAATAGAATTCGGAAATCTCATCAAATACAACTTTCGGAATAAAACCAATCGGGCGGACTCTGATCAAATACAGACGCAATGCGAATCACAAAAACGAACAATCGATATAGCGAGCTAGAACAAATGAAAATAAAGTAGAAAGAAGAATTCAATCACCGTCGAGAACGAGAATCAATCAATCGAATCAAAAGACCGATCAACCTCGAAAATTGTTCTAGAATCCTCAAGGAAACAGAGAGAGGATCTTGAGCGCGACGAGGAAGAGTTTTTCGAAAAACAAAAAGCAAGAAATCAACTATGGTTTCAAGATCTACTAAGTGCCGCCGGATTTTATCGGCGATTGAGAAAATCGAACGGCGTAATCAAGCGGATAGCGAAGAAAGGGAAGAAAAAAAAAATTCCGCATAAATTTTTGCCGGTTCTTTCTAAATTTCTTTTATTTTTTTGGGGTAAAAATAAAAAAAATGGGATATTTATAGTTACGTCAATTTATCGACGGGCAGGCCTGGGAGACAGGTGGCAATTAGGCTGGAGGACCCCGCGCGTGTACTTCAGTCGCCATCGGTCTCCGTCATAAGTCATACCGGAGAAAAGCGACTCGGGTTAGGTCATGCCGCATTGGTTAACAAATTTGGCACTCAAGTCAAACGTCAACGACTTTATTCATTTGTTTGTAATTTTTAATTCCTTTTTTCGTAATAATATGGTGGAACAAAATAATTGATAGGCAGTTTCTCTTTTATCAGCTACATAATTTCTATATAAAAGAAGTGATTCTCTAACTTTCTGTTAAACTATTCTATCGTTTTATCTAATAATATTATTTATTCCATCATACAAAAATCAAATTTGATTGTACACAGATTGATTTAAAATATTTTCTATTGGATTTGTTTTTCAAATTAATATACTACAGAGTTGTTCTTTTTTGGGTCACAAAGTACATAGTTGTTCTTGTTGCAACAAATTTAAATGTGTAATACTATAAATGTAATTTACATTTACATTACCTTCGGAGGACGAACGAATGAAGGATTTATAGGTTTTTTTTTTTTTTTGTGTGTGTCAGCTACCATGAATATATGTACATATCTTATTTTACATGTCATGTATTTTTCTGAGTTGAAAAACAAAATGCACGTAAATGCCATCACAGAGATGGTCGGCGACAATTGCAAGAGGCATGGGCCATAATGTTTTGATGGGCGAAGTTTAACTAAAGCCGGCCTGCGTCAGCGTGTAATTACTCTGTTTGTTTTTTGGTCCACAAGAGTATAAATCAATCATCAACATGTGACATGTCTATATGAGATCTTTTAAATTTAAATGAAATTTCCTTTTGGAACCGTAAAGTAATTTCAGATTCTTAACGGGTTCAGACTAATCTCTTGAACGAGATGACACAGTTCAATTTTAATGTTTCACCTAACCAAAAACTAATGTGATAATTCCGCTCCCGCGGAGAGTAAATCTCTGGCCTGGACCAGCAAGACGACCCTTCTAACGGAAAGGGAACCACCCCACAACAATCTTTTGGTTATTTAAATGAAACTTTTAGAGAGTATAGCAAGAAAATTCACAAGTTATTTGATGTAGCGTTTATAGAGCTTGTATGGACGTGCAATATGTAATCTAGTCCATGTAATTTAGCGTGACTGGCATTCGATCAAGACTGTTCACTACCATCACTCACTCTTTTTCACAACATTCTTTTTCCTATTTTCTTCAAAAAAAACATAAACTTCCCTATCCAACTAAATATAAATTCAATTGGTTATTTGAATTCTACTTTGGCTGTATTTCATATTTTTTACACTGAAAATTTAGATTCCACCATATAAAAATAGTTTATTGTGATATTTTTACAAGTGAGATCCAGTGTCGATTTTAACAATACAAATTAGATTGAGCGGGACTGAATACTAATTCATGTGGATGTTTAAATCTACTATTGTTATCTGAAGTTCTTTTTTTGTTTGTTAAAGGGCTTACTTGAATTAATAAAATGTTAAGAAGTAGAAGGAACCAAACGCAAACCATTACAAAAGCAAAAAACAAAATACAAAAGCAACAAATATAAAGGGCGGGGAAAAGAAAACGCATTTCACAACGATCTCTAATAAGGATCACACAACCAAGAGTAGAGTGACATGGATCACCAAACAAAGGAAGGAACCAAACAAAGCAAGGATCCTCATTACCTTGATGTCCAAAGAAGGGCTATCCTTTCACCATGCTTTGAACATAAGTTACAGAGAGCTTGGGCCTTGTTTCTAAACACCGTGAATATCTTAATAATGATTTGCTGCGGACGAAGAGACAAACCATGGTAAAATCTACGGTTGCGCTCCAACCATAACTCATAAATTGTAGTTTGCCAACCTTAGACAACCGCAAGAGAAAGATCTTTTGAAGGGGAGGCGGTAGCTAGCCAACCTATCATTGCCATCCAAGAATTTGGGGCCAAGTAAAGATTGAGAAGAGAATGTACATGCTTCCATACCTCAGAGGAGTATGAGCATTCAAAGAAGAAGTGGTCTCTGGATTCATCTGAGGATCCACAGAGAAGACAAGTCTTTTCAACATTTAAACCCCAAGAAGGAACTTGGTCTAATGTTGAATTTCTGTTGAGGATGAAAAGCCAAGTTGTAAAGGCATGCTTCGGGATATCAACTTTGCTCCAAACTAGAGGGAACCAAGGCACTAAGGCCTTAGACACTCTGATATCATTCCACACCTCCTTGGAGGAAAACTTAGACTGTTTTTTCCCATCAATTTTCCATACCGGGATGTCGCTGCTAAAAGATGGCTCTAATTGAGTGATGAAGGAGTAAGGATGGACCTGAGAATCAGATCTAGCATGCGGTAATCTCCAACCTTCCAAAGATATAAAATCTGAAACAAGGGCATACATCGGAATACCCAACCTTGAGGGACCGTTTTCACCTTGGTAGTGGATTAAAGAACTGAACGGTGTCCACAGATCCCACCAGAAATAAGTATCCTCTCCATTACCAATTTCAATAGAAAGAAAAGATAATGCTTTCTGTCTCAGCCTCAGAAGCTTCCTAAACATCCAGGAGAAATTCTGATTCTTTGCATCTAAAGACCAGAAGGTAGCATTTGAGAGGTAGGCTTTTCGTATCCAAGCAACCCAAATGGAACCTCCTCTGGAAAAAGCATCCAAATCAATTTAAGACCACAAGTTTCATTCCAGCAAGAGAGGTTCCTTAACCCCAAACCACCCTCATTTTTAGGCTACGAAATATCCTCCAAGGAAACTCTAGCACCGTTGGGTTATCTGTAGTACCATGCCAGAGAAAAGATGAAGAGAGGCTATTAATCCTAATAATGATCTTCCGAGGTAAAATGAAAACTGAGCACCAAAAACTTGTTATTCCCGAGATAACAAAGGCAGTAAGCTGCAACCTGCATGCCTTACTTAAAAATTTTGATGACCAGCTATTCAACTTGTTCTTAACTTGAGAAATGAGTGGGTCATAATCCGAGATAGACAGCCGTTTCGAACAAAGAGGAAGCCCAAGATACCTCACAGGAAGGGCGCTCGGGCTGAGCTTGTGTCGTGTACGTATGCGATTCAGAGCTTCCTCTGAAACCCCGGAACAGAACATAGTAGTTTTATCAATGTTAACCGCGAGTCCTGATATTTTTTCAAACAAAGAAAGAACCGCAAGAACACCCTCCAACTAATGCTCAGACCCATCTAAGAAAATTAATAGGTCGTCAGCGAAGCATAGATGAGTGAGTTTGTAAATCTCACACCCATGGTGGTATATGAAGACTCCCCCCTCTGCCGCCTTATTAAGCATCAAAGAAATGATGTTCATAATCATGACGAATAAGGTGGGAGAAAACAGATCACCTTGCCGGAGACCCGATTGGCTTTTGAAATAACCTGAGGTGACTCCATTAATGCTCACCGAGAAAGAAGGGGAGCATATACATGCTTTTATCCAATGAATAAAGACCGATGAAGCTCCATATTCTTGAAACACACTCAGAACGAAGTCCCATCTGACGGAGTTAGAAGCTTTTGCAATGTCTACCTTGAGAGTGATTCTCGGAGGAGAGTTGACTTTATGGTACCCTACAAGAACTCGGAAGCCAACATAACATTCTCTAAGAGCAACATTTCCTTTACAAAAGCTGATTGATTGGGAACGATAAGAAGCGGCAGATGCTGCTTCAGCCTACCAGCAAGGATCCGAGAGATGATCTTGAAAACAGTATTCAAGCAAGAGATGGGTCTAAAATCTTTCAAGGAATCCGCTCCTAGTCTTTTCGGAATCAGAACAAGAGAAGTGTTGTTTAGAGCCGTTGGAATGAAAGAAGATTGAAAGAAATTCTTTACCGCATTGCAAACCTCAGACCCAATGATTCCCCAAGACTATCTGAAAAACCCGGTTGGAAAGCCGTCAGGGCCTGGAGTTTTATTAAGGGGCATGCTGAACAGAGTATTCCTTATCATATCAGAAGAGACTGAAGCAGTGAGAGCGCTGATATGAGCATCACAGAAACGATGAGGTTGTAGCTGATGAAGAAACTCTGGAAGAGCAGGGCAGAAAACACCTCTGACCTTATTCATGAAGTCCGAGTAATATTCCACCGCAAGATCATGAGATTCCTGAAGTGACGAAGTTTTTGAGCCGTCTTCTTTCAGAAAGTGCTTAATGGCATTGATAGCATTGCGGATCTTAGTGTAGTTGTGGTAGAAGGTTGAGTTTTGGTCCCCCTCTTCAAGCCATTTAACCCGAGACCGTTGTCTCAAGAAACTCTCTTCAGCAGAACGAAGAAGAAGCCATAGATCTGTTGCTTGCTTTTCGCGATCCGGATTACTAGAAGAAGGGTCATTTAGAGGAATGAGCTGCAGGGAATTGAGATTGTCCGCTGCCTCTGCCACTCTCTTTTCAATATCTCTAAACCTTTCTCTGCATAAGGACTTCAAAGCTCTCTTAATCCTTTTCCGCTTATAACACAAATCACCACAATTTGAAGCCATATCCCTTGCTTCTCCCCAAGCCTGAGAAAAGGTATCCAAAAAGCACGGCAACTTAGATAGGAAATTGAAAAATTTGAACGGACGAGTACCAAAAGCAGGTGGACTCGTGAATAGCTTAATGTGGCAAGGAGAATGATCAGAAAACTCTGGCGCTTCAAATGAGCAGTGACTCGATGGGAAAGAGAGAAGCCACTGATCATTTACTAAGCAGCGATCCAGTTTCTTCCCTACGGGATCCGGCAGTGTTTTATTAGTCCATGAGAAGATTGGGCCCTGCGAGGGAAGATCGAATAACCCAATGGATAACAGACAGTCCCTAAACCTGCGCATAGAGGTTGTTGAGACAATTAAGTTTGGGTTTGAAGTTTCTGAGGGAGAGATGATTTCATTGAAGTCTCCACATACCATTCAAGGCTTTGATTGCAGAGAGAATGAGGCGTGAGAATCATAGAGAGAAGACCAAAAACCTCTCCTAATATCCTCTGAGTTTTATCCATAACAAACCGTGTAGATGAAGCTGACTCCATCTTCTAAAATTATCTCGCAGGTAATTGATTGCAGATCTCTGAATAAAACCGAGACTTTGGTTGGAGATTTGAAGATGATCCAAATTTTCCCCAATGAAGAAAACTAATAATTTGAGATAATGGTCCAGCCCAGACCAATGTTTGAACGAATCATGTTCATATTTGATTCCTCAACATGCGTCTCAATAAGAGCTCCAAACATTACTGGTTTGGAAGAAAACCAGTTTACTAGTGGGCGGTGCATAGTAATTTCATTAAGACCACGCACATTCCAAAAGAAACTATCTGACAAACTGGATTTAGAAACGGTGGCAACCCTCTATTTTAGTTGGGCTAAAATATGTTCATAGATCCCAAAGAACGTATACATATTTTATACCTACAAAAAGCGATCATCCTTTCATGCTTGGGAAGAAGCAACAACATAAATAATTTCCATCCCTTTACTTGAACTCAAAGTAATATAGCTGCAAGGTTTTTTTTGTTTTTTTTGTTTTGTGGTCGAAACTGCAAGCTTTTTTATGTACGGGTATTATTAAGTATAGTGGGTGGATATTATAACTATATGCCTTTAAAAAAAAAAAACTATTTGCCTTCTGTATTTTTATATTCTACCAAATCTCATGAAAATATTCAAATATTGGTAATCTAGCCTTTTTAGTGATTTTAACCATTTTTTAAGTGCTACCGGTTATACTTAGTACAATGTAAAATAGTTTATATTTTGTTGAGTCACCCATAAATGATCAAAAACTAGTTTCAGACCTAATGGGAAATGACTAAATCTAGTGATAGAATATTTGACAGATAAAACTCTAAGATTGTTCTTTGGTTTAGAGAAAGAAAAAAACAAGTAAATTGGGTTGTCAACGGACTACAAAACCAATCTTTGTTCCATATTTTATATTAGGGTTTTCTGCAAAAAAAACCGTCAGGTGATTCGGATTTGCAAGTTAACCCTTCACTTCGGAAAAATGCAGGTCAATCATTCACCCGCCAGTCAAACCACAATATAGCCCTCAGTTAAAACAGACGTTATATCACTCACGGAATTTAAAACCCACCGTTTTGTATACAATAACTACATACCGTTTTAAATATTCTTTATGAAAATAAAAAGACAAAAAACAAAAAAAAATCTTGGAAGTCTTCTTCCTCCTTTCCTTCGCTCCTCTGTACAACTAATAATCTAAAGTATCTTTGTAAACCACCATCGATGACAATCGACTTCTTCTCCACAAACAAAATCTCTCACATGAAATCCATCATTCTTCTTCTTCTTCATCGTCAATCTCCTAATCTGATTTGAGTGTTCTCACCATACATCGTCAGTCTCCTAATCTGAATTGAGTGCTCTAAACAATGGAGTTCTTCGCTTTTACTAGATTTCCACCACTCGATTTCTCACGAAACCAATATTTTTTAACTCTAACACGACCACAAACCCTTCTGATCTAATCAATTCTCTGCAACTCCATAACTCTCAACTCATACTCGAATTCTAAACCCGATTCAATAGAGCATCACGATCTATTTTGACTTTAACATGATTTGAAAAAAAATTATTGAAGAAATTGCATCCAGATTCCCCAAATCGAAAGAAACCCTAATTTCTAAATTTTTTCCCCTAAATCGACTATAAACAAAATCTGCATCAAGATGTTTCATTTGGTGTGTGCGTTGTTTTTTAAGGTGCAAAACAACACTTAATTACAAACTTCATACCATTTTTTCACATTTGAAACTGTACGTTTTAATTTCCGTGTGATTTATTAACGGCGTTGTATTATGCCATGTCATCGATATAACTGATGGTTATATTGCGGTTTGACTGGGGGTGAAGGATTGACATGCATTTTTTCGAAGGGAAAAGTTAATTTGTAAATCCGAGCCACGTGACGGTTTTTTTTTTATAGAAAACCATGTATATTATCATCATTATACTGTCGAAAGAAACATTAATTAAATATGAAACTAGTAAGCTATGAAGACATGCACAACGGGTACAACCGTTGCACCAGTTGGAATATATATTATATATCTTCTTTTGATTCTCAAGACCTGATTTACCTTGAGATTTGGTCAAAGCTCTTAGTTTATGGGCTTCATGTATGTTTCTTCTGCTGTCAATTTCGCCATCCATATATTTAAGATTAGTATTTATTTGTTTTGATGGTTTTTTCTATTACTTTATTTTGCTTTATGCAAAAAATGAAAACCTACTTTCTGATGACCTTTGTCTGGTCATGCTTCATTCGCTAATGCATCTTTCAAAAAAAAAAAAAATTCCTGAAATTTTTATTACAAATTTAAAAACAAAAATTTAAAAAAAATTTTTAACTGACAATCTACCTGTTCTACAAGAATCCACGCAGAATGGGATCACAACGAAAGATTTTAATTGTACCACGCTGAAAATTTCATGTAAACTGCTTCTATTAACATGCAGAAATCACATATTCCGATAATCAAACCCCAAATTTTATGATATAAAAGCATTAATTAACTATTTAGTCAACCAGTTTCACCACTTCATTCAAAGTTAACATATATTTTTCCATAAAATATTAAAAAATTAAACCATCAATCCGAAAATTTCGTCTTAGTGTTTAGTGTTTCAATGTTTTTGGTCTCCATGCACGTTTTTTTACAACCATTATGCACCTATATGAATTAATATTAATACCCGACAAAGGTATTAACATAAATCTTTTAGCAAAAAAAAGGAAGGTATTAACATTGTTTAAAATTGAGACTGAAGTCATTATTAGACCTTTTAAGCTATATAAGTAAAAAGAAAGAAACCTACTTCTACCTCCTCGTGGTCCATTAACTTTGTCGGCCTTAAAGGAGACGTCGAGAACCAGTAACCTTTCTATCCAATCACAGTTTAGTTTCGAACAAAAAAAATAAATAGAAAAATGATGCTATATTGATATGTTTTATTATTTCCCTAAATTTGGACTAGTTTGGGCTGAGATAATGAATATTATGGGCCTAGGCCTATAATAGGCACCATTAATTATCATCTATGTTTCAACGCGATTGTAGATTTGTTAAAAAATTTTTTTTTAAGTCACTTCGCTTAGTTCTTATCATCTTGGTACATGATTCTCTAGAAGAAGGTGCAAACGCCATTTTTCCATCTCTGCAAAAGCTTCACTTCTTCTCTACCTTCATGCCATAACCACAATCTATGCTTTGGGTTTCACAATGCTCTTCTAGTCCCTTCAATCTGCAATTTCCGGCGACCCAACCATGGCGACGGAAGAAGAATAGTCGCGCAGAGCTACAAACCAAACGACGGAAATAGCCGTCCGGGAAACAAAGGGAAAGCGACTCTGAAGGGTACTAAAGAGAATAAATGGAGCGTAGATAACGAGATGGCGGAGAAAGAGAAACGTAAGGGGAAGCCAAAAGGAAGGAGAAGAGGGAAGAGATTAGGTTGAGGAAGGAATGGCAAATATGGTAGGGTTTTGGTTTTAGGGACCAACTTACCCGCAGCAGCAAGATGTGTCTCCGCTGACGGGATTTTAAAGACCAAGTACACGCCAACCATTTGAGAAAGAACAACAAAAGTTTGAAAGGAATAAGACATGCAGTTACCAAAATTAAGGAAAGAAACCTTGATCATGTTTCCCCTGAGAACAAAGACATATATGAAGTTGAGGAATGTTAAACCGGAGACACACTTCAAACTTCCTCCATCATAGAGTCCACCATGGACAAGGGCAAAGACGATTGTGGCCAAAGCTCTATATAACTTTGTGAGAAGAGACAAGAAGAACGAAAAAAAAATATGATTAGAAAATATAAAAGTTTTCCACCAAAAAAAGATAAATAAAAGATTTACAAACCTTTTAAGAGAACAAGAAAGTCTCTAAGAACCTTAACAATTTCTTGTGGAGTGAAGACGACTCGAAATAGCTATTGTGGCCGAGCGAATATGTACTCAAATAATTTTCCTTTGGCTCGGTAATAACTTCTAGCAAGGTTATTACCGAAAAGTTCTTGATCATCTTGCGAAATGAGTTCCAAATACTTCGAATGAGACATTACGAGGGAACAGTTATCAACACATCAACTGATCGTCAAGTGCCCAGTCTTGATTAATGCCTCAACGCGACCTGTAGTATGGAGAACAAATCTTCAAAATGCTTTGTCATATATCAAATGGAGAAGACTAAAAAAAAAAAGTGACTATTGTTTAGTAAAGTGTGACGAATAATCAAAATCTCATGTACTATTTTCGCACGATCAATTTTTTTTCTTACTTCTACCTTTTTAAATTTCAAAGGTCGGTTTTGACGATGCACGTATAGGAATTAATAAGTTACAAAAAGAGTATATGAATTAATATTAATACACGAAAAGGTATTAACATTGTTTAAAATTGAGATTGAAAAAGTCATTATTAGACCTTTTAAGCTATAAATAAAAAGAGAGAAACCTACTTTTAAGTTTTTATTTTAACTCCTCGTGGTCCATTAACTTATTGATATTTTATTATTTCCTTAATTTGGACTAATTTTTTTTAAAAAAATTTGGACTAGTTTGGGCTGAGATGTTGGATATTATGGCCTTAGGCCTGTTATAACGATTTGTAAAAAAAAAACTCAAGTCACTTCGCTTAGTTCTTATCATCTGGTATATGATTCTCTAGAAGAAGAAGAAGATGCAAACGCCATTTTTCCATCTCTGCAAAAGCTTCACTTCTTCTCTACCATCATGCCATAACCACAATCTATGCTTTGGGTTTCACAATGCTCTTTTATTCCCTTCCATTTGCGATTTCCGGCGACCCAACCATGGCGACGGGAGGAGAATAGTCGCGCAGAGCTCCAAACCAAACGACGGATATAGCCGCCCGGGAAACAAAGGGAAAGCGACTCTGAAGGGTAGTAAAGAGAATGTATGGAGCGTAGACAACGAGATGGCGGAGAAAGAGAAGCGTAAGGGGAAGCCAAAAGGAAGGAGAAGAGGGAAGAGATTAGCTCGAGGAAGGAATGGCAAATATGGTAGGGTTTTGGTTTCAGGGACGATGTTAATAGAGACTGAGACTGTTCTCCAAACCCAGGTTTCGATCGATCTACGTCTATTCAATTTCTCAAATTCGTCGATAATCGATGTTTTGGTCTTCGAAATTAGCGATTCTAATCGGAATCTACGAAATTAGGAACCTGTGATAAAGCCAGTTTGGAGAACGTTTGCGAGCAGTGTTAGTGGGATATGGAAAGGTGTAGGAGCTGTGTTCTCGCCAATAACAGGAGAGATGGAGCCGATCGAAATCGGGAAGAAGAACGAGAATCTTTATGATTGCTATACTCTTTCTCGGATCGAAGCGTTGCCATCTCCTTCTGGAGGATCTTTTACATCATCTGAGATACAGAGGAAAATCAATTGGGTTACTTTGAATCCTCGTGGAGAGTTGTTCCAGAATGCTGAGATTAAAGAGGAGATATCGGTTGACCAGACTGGTGTAGATAGCTGTTTGCCTAAGTTCGAATCTTTTAACTTGAAAGCAAGTGATGTCATGGAAGAGGATTCCATGGGAGACGAGCCTGGCCTCGTTTACTTTGAGGTATGGCTCAGTGTTCTTATTCTGGAATCCTTGTTTAATCCTCTTTTACAACTCATTGAAGAAGCTACTTGGTTCTCATTCTTCTGTTAGCTTGAGCTAATGGATGTTGTTATTGTCTTTGTAGTTGATGAGCATCGGTTTTCGTGCAATGTCTAGGTTTCATTCCTTAAATGTTTTCATTTGCTTGATACACAGGATGGATCCTATTCCAGAGGTCCAGTGGCAATCCCTGTTGGGGAGATCAGTGAATCAAGCTATTACCTCACACCGACTTTCAAGTTTGAGCAGGTATGCCTATTTTTTTTGCTAGTTTAATTTATCAGGTTTGGTCCTTTTCCACATATTAAGAGAAAATAAATGGCTCATTGCTCTTTCTTCTCGGCCAGTGTCTGGTGAAGGGTTGCCATAAGAGACTGAGAGTAGTCCACACCATAGAATTTGCCAATGGTGGTGCAGATATACAGATAATGAGAGTTGGTGTTTATGAAGAACAGTGGGTTAGTCCTTCGAATTATGAAGACCAAAGGTAACTCCGACCTGTGATTTATCAATCTCTATGGTATGTCACTGTCTCTGACCCTAGCGATTCATGTATGTCTCAGTAACAACGACGCACCACTAGAGTTAAAACCATTCTCACAGAGGAAACGCACACAACCATCAGAACTAACAGGATCATGGAAAGTATTTGAAATAAGTGCAAGTCCGATCTATGGAGAAGAAGAGCTTGCAGGTGAAAGCAGTGAAACCACTCCATACGTGTACCTGTGCACAGAAGCTCTGAAGAGAAGGAACTTGCCGGAAAGTTCGGCTTCATTTGGAGAGGAAGAGATGATAGATATGCAAGATGTGTCTGTGATGTGGCTCCCAGGTGGTGTGACTGGTTACGTGGATGTGAAGAAAGATGGAGTCCTGTGCGTTGGAGTTGGATGGTATTCAGATGAAGGCATCAATCTTGTGATGGAGAGGGATTATGGTTTGGATGGGAATCTTAAAGAAGTAAGATCCAAATCTGAAGTGAAGAGACGATGGACAGAAGAACCCAAGTAAAACTCTCTGTTCTGTGACTTTCCTCCGTTTAATGATGTTTAATCGTTAGTAAATGTGATGCAAGTAACAGTAGCTGATGATTGGTAAAGCTATAATAAATGTTTTATTTTGATATATGTATGTGGCGTCTTAATACGCCACCGTACATTTGCCGCCGGTGGAGTAAGTTTTCGCCGAGAAAGATGATCAAACTTGCATTCTATCCTAACTTGGGGTATTACTTGGTAGGCCAATTGGGCCTAAAGTTTAAGTAAGTTGAGGTTCATTAGCCCATTGGGTCATATTTTGGACCAATTCAGAAACATAACCCGTTCTGGAGACTTTTTAATTATTTTTTTTTTTTATTTATTAAACGATTAAACGTCCTTTTTCTTTTCTTTTTCGTCTATTGTGATATCCATAAACCACTATTTTTTCGTATTATGGTGTGCTCTATAGTATAGAGCTAGATTCCAGATTCCGTAATAACTTGCATATTATGATCATTGGAACCCCACGCTCATTTCTAATCCCATAATCATATTCAATCCCCTAACCAACCAAAAAGAAACTTTCATATTTGACATTTTTGAGATTATTTTGATATTATGTAAGTATCTAAAAGTGGTGATGAAAGTTTACTTCTTTTTTTTTGTTAACCTGTCTTCTANTTTCGTCTATTGTGATATCCATAAACCACTATTTTTTCGTATTATGGTGTGCTATAGAGCTAGATTCCAGATTCCGTAATAACTTGCATATTATGATCATTGGAACCCCACGCTCATTTCTAATCCCATAATCATATTCAATCCCCTAACCAACCAAAAAGAAACTTTCATATTTGACATTTTTGAGATTATTTTGATATTATGTAAGTATCTAAAAGTGGTGATGAAAGTTTACTTCTTTTTTTTTGTTAACCTGTCTTCTAGACTCAAAGTTAGATCGGTATAGCATATATATATATACATACAGTACAATGAAAACTGATATCCAACTTCCTGTGGAAAGAGTGGATAATGTGAATATTGATGGGTTCTAATACCAAGGCCCAAGAGAAAGAGATCGGCTTAACATCTCCACTTGAGTTTCAAAGAAGTAGAAAAGAGGAGGAAAGAAGAGAAAAAGAAATACCGAGGGGGAGACAAAGTGGGCACCTACAAGAGAGGAAAACAAAAAAAGAGAGATGCCTTAGAAATCTCACCATCATTAAATTTGGAAAACTCCTTACGGATTTGATTGAAACGTGTAATCATTGTTGCATGGAATTCATCCCTAATCCCTATTATATATTCCTCTCTTTGTCTCTTTGTCTCTTTGCTTAAACCTATGACCTTACAATTAACTAATGTCCTCCTTTCATTTGCATCTTTTGATTCTTCCAAATGTAATAGTATTAATTTGCATATACATGTTACAAAAATTATGTTAAGTTACATTTAAAACAATATATAATATTTTTGTTTTTATTAAAAGAATTTGCAAGATGTAAACGTTTTGATTATATGTATTTTGCATTTGTATTTACAATTTTTAAATTAGTTGATAAAAAAAATTAAAATGTTATATATGAATTTGTTTGAACGTAAATACATAATTTTAGTATACAAACGTTATAACAAATGAACTCCTTAGCTATTGAAACTAACTTGTCCATGTTCATAGTTTATCTTGGTGTCGGACCTGTCGGTAAGAATAAAATCAATAAACTAATTAATGGTATATTATACTACTATACTAGTTCCTTACTTCCTTTAATGGCAATTTAAGCAGGTGTTCCTCATTGAGTAGATAGTTAATTACGGAGTAAATTGGACCCGTAAAGTAAATTTGAAACTTAATTAATCCACCTCATTTCATGTTTTATGATACTGTCATAAAGAAGATTAAAAAAATAGATTATATGCTTTATTAATTATTAGTCATTGTTGCTTTGTGTTGCTATTGTGGAGGAAGTTGGCATGCTCTTTTCCTGAGGTGTTTTTGTGTTGTTGTGTGTAGTTATCAAATTCACGATACTGGAAAAAAAAACATTTATGATTTAATAGAAAAAAACATTTTTGCTTTTATTCACGATACTGTAAAAGCCAGGCGTTTAAAATACAATGTTTCTATGAATATGATTAAATTAGATAATTTGGTTGGCTAAACTGATCGATCTATATGCAAAATGAATTTAAGTAATCAATCAATTATAATCAACTGATTAATTCAATCTAGTCGGTCGAAAAATATAATTATAAGAGAAGATTAATGACTAATCAATATTTAGGCGTTTTTATCACCCGATTAACATCCAGCGAATTTTAGAACTTTGTATATGCATTATTATTATTATTATTTTTTTAAACTTAACTTTCAATAACTGAAGTAAACATAAAAGAAGCGACGCTAATCAGCTTAGGTTAGTTTCTTGAAATTATTATTCAACCAAGAAAAATAAATCACTGGGATTAATTTACAAACAAAACTTATATATGAAGGTGGATTCGACATGATTTGGGAAGAGGTAACTTTTCTGGGTGTCGTTTCCATCATCAGCTTTAGGACACATCTTGAGATGGATGGAAGCTTTGATGTACATCCACCACACTCAATTACTTCCTTGACAATTTTCTCTCTCTCTCTCCTCTCTCTAAAATTGTCATGTGAAATGAAAATGTCCCAAATTTCTTAATTAATAAGATAAATCTTTACTTCATTTCATTAGTTAGATTTTTTTATTCCTTAGGTTCCTTCAGAAAGCTGATCATAATAATCAGTCCATACTCCAAACCTTTTTTGGCCTCATTATAGAATGATTAGGTTCAATTAATGATGCAAGTTACTTGCTTAAATAAATGAAAGTAAAGTCGTTAATTGTAGACAATAAATGGTGATAGGAAGATAACATTTTACACATCATTATCAACTTATTGTACAATCGGTGCAAACAAAAATTATTTGTGAAGGATTATTTCCACCATTATAAATTGAATAAATTTTTGTTTTGACATAATGAATGGTACAAATGATACATTTAGAAGGTTTTTGACACGTGTGGGGACGTACACACGAAACCCTACCTCTCTATATGAAAGCAAGAGAACAAGAGAAGAAGATAAACCGTCAAAGTAACATTTATAACTTTATTAATATATAAGGGAAATATAGACAAAATTAGTGTGATACACTATTTAAAAATTGATACACAATAGTCAACAAAAACAAAAAAAAGGGGGATTGAGATTTAATATAATGGAAGGAGGAGGAAGAAGAATAGTAGTCAATAATTACGATCTGCAACAAGTGACATCGTCGTCGACGATTCAAGAGAATATGAACTTCCTCGTTCCTTTTGAAGAAACCAATGTCTTAACCTTCTTCTCTTCTTCTTCTTCCTCTTCTCTCTCTGCTCCTTCTTTCCCCATTCACAATTCTTCCTCTACTACTAGTGCTCATGCAACTCTAGGGTTTTCTAATAATCCCCAGGTCTAGCTATGATCTCTCTTTCTATATATTTATATATGTGAGATCTTGTCTTTGCAGTTTAATTATTGATTGATCTTAATTTGGAGGGTTTTAATATGGTTTTTGTAGGGTGGAGGACCCTTGGGATCAAAGGTGGTTAGTAATGATCAGGAGAATATTAGAGGTGGAATTAACAATGATGCCCATTCTAATTCTTGGTAATTTAGCTCACTTAGTTAATAGCTAATTAAGAAAGTTTTAATATTGCCTTTAATTAATTTGTTCAATAAATTGATTCTCTCTTTGTCTCCAATGTTTTGGGTGTCCCAAACACTATATTATTAATTTTATAGATTTGAGATCCAATAAAACGATAGACTATATATAAAGCCTTATGACATAAGATTAAACCTAAGGTATAAATAAGTTCCTAATACATTATAGAGTGATTGCATTTGCAGGTGGAGATCAAGTAGTGGGAGTGGAGAGATGAAGAACAAAGTGAAGATAAGGAGGAAACTAAGAGAGCCAAGGTTCTGTTTTCAGACAAAAAGCGATGTCGATGTTCTCGACGATGGCTACAAATGGCGTAAATATGGTCAGAAAGTAGTCAAGAACAGCCTCCACCCCAGGTAATTCATTAACACCACCATATTTATGTGAGTTTTTTGTTTTTTAATCTTATAGCACCACCATATTTATGTGATAGTTTAATCAACCCTATTAATAAGTCTAAATTAACATTACCAATAGTTCTGATAACATGCATGCAGTGCTTAGTGATTCTCGTTTAATCACATTGATTGATGATTGATAGTTTGTAAAAGCTGAGGTAGGAACTAAATTTAGGTGTATCACAATATTCTCTCTTTAGACTGTTCCGAACCTTAGCTCAAGTACTATACATGACTGCTTATACATCCTTATACATATATATATATATATATATGTATACATTTTCTATCACATTTAGAATATTTTTATGTACGTATGTTGCAGTTTTAGTATGTATCGGATGTCCCTCGAGGGCTGTCATCATTAAGAATGCAAACAATATTTTCTATTTTTATCTCTTTTTATTGTGCAATGTCTACAGATATTTCCAACTATTTTTGTTTATACATTATAAGGCTCATATACACAAATTTCACATGCTTATTTGTTCTTTTGCACACAAAAAGGTTAATTGAATGTAACTATTGTGTCTAATGATGTGTGTATTAATAAATGAAAAACAAAAATGTGGAAATATATATATACAGGAGTTATTACAGATGCACACATAACAACTGTAGAGTGAAGAAGAGAGTGGAGCGGCTGTCGGAAGATTGTAGAATGGTGATTACTACTTACGAAGGTCGTCACAACCACATTCCCTCTGATGACTCCACTTCTCCTGACCATGATTGTCTCTCTTCCTTCTAATCTCTCTCCTTCTCTCTCCCTAAATATGTGTAGACAGATATATATATATATATATATGCTAATATGCACATATAGATGTGTGATATATTGCATATTTGATATTGCATGTGTTTTTTTTTGGNTCAAATTGCATGTGTTTTTCAAGAGTATATCACCAGATGTTATTATTTTTTCTTCACTTTTCGTTTATAATATACTCTGGATTAGTTTTTGAGTTTGATCAGGTGATCATTCGGTAAAGTGAATTTGAAGCAAAATACTTACCGGATGAAGATCATGTTATGTAGGTGCAAGATTTTTTTTTTTTTTCTTTATAAGAAAAATGAATCTACTCCAACAAAATCAATCCCCTATATATATGTTCCCAAATTCAACTCTTTGAAAGAAAAAAATATCGTCATACACGATTTATATTGGTTCATCATGACACCATTAATGTAAAAGTTAAGAATTTTCCGGTCCGAGCTCTGTCTTTTGGGTGGTCAAAGTTGGCTCGTGTCTGGTGGCTAGCCACAGAGTGGTGGCTCTCGTTTTCCCGGCAGGTGCGGCCCCACCGGAGGTGTTTCTCAGTGGTGGCTATAGGCGGGTGGCTCGACGGAAGTTTCGCTTTGCTCGTCTCGGCGTTTTTTGCTTCGTTGCCGTCTTCGTCATCAGAGTGGCCTGAGTTTCACAAAGGTGCGTGTTGTTGTCGACAAAAGTACCGCAGTTACGCATTCGTGTTTTGGTCTTGGTTTAGTGTTGGCTCCGGACAAGGTCCGGTGTAGATGGTGGATCGTTTTGGGGTGTTAAATAGAGGCGCCGGTTTTGGTTGCGGTTTGCTTGTATCTGTGGGGGCTGGTTCATGAGGAGACTATGGTTTTCACGGGAATGGCGGTCGGAGGTGACTTTCCGATTGCCCACTCGGACTTACTTGTCGCCGGTTGCAAATAAGTCCGTTTCGGTCTCCGGAGATCCCGTTAGTTTTCGGAGAATCTATAGTCATCTCTTTCCCGAGGTTTGGGGCTGCCCTTAGGAGGATACTTGTGGTAACAATGATGAGAACTCTAGTTCTTCAGAGCTACGGCAATTTCGGGATGGTCCGCGATTTGGCGTGTGACTGCTGTTTTCTCGCCTGGTCTCCTTCCGGTGTTTATCTATCAATTCTCGCTATCCGGTTCCTTAACCTTTCGGCGTTGTCTGTGATGTTTTTTGTTATTGTTTTGTTTGTATGTTTCTTGGTCTTTATCGCTACTGGTCCGACACCAATTGATTCACAGCTACGGTGTCGTAAAAAGTACTGATTGAATTTGCTTCCATGTTTTTTAATTCCTTTTTTGGGCATGTGACCAATTATTAGGTCGAACAATTTGTTAACACATCTTATAACACCAAAACTTTTTCATTTTCAATGAAATATTTACCATTTAGCAAAAAAAAAAAAAGTTAAGAATTTTTTCGTTGTTTTAAAATTCGGGAGGATTACTAAAATAACTTTCAAAAATGCCTTAATTACTAGAACAATACTAATTTTTTTTAATTACTAGAATAACCTAAAAATGAAAAATACTAATTTTGCCCTTTTGGCTTTTGTTAACAAAAACATAATTACAATATTGCCATTACTATTTCAAATAAACAAGTCTACCGTTCTTTGACGGTAGACTTAATTATTGTTGGTAGATTTATTTTTTGGCTGGTAGACTTATTTTTGGCCGGTAGACTTATTTTTACGACATGGTAGATATATTTTTGGGCGGGAGACTTTTTTTTTTGTAGATTTATTTTTAATGACGGTATATTTGTTAAGGATTGGTAGATTTGTTAATGATCGGTTGACTTTTTGGGTAGACATTTGACCAAATTGGTAGATTTATTTTCTTTGATGGTAGATTTATCTACTCTGTGGTAGACTTATCATCGGATGGTTCGGTTTTTGGCGACGATAGATTTATTGTAATGACGGTAGACATATATTGTCGTGGTAGACTTATTCTTAAAACGGTAGACTTATTTGTAATGGCGACAGACTTATCATCGGATGGTTCATTTTTTGGTGACGGTAAATTTATTGTAATGACGGTAGACATATATTGTCGTGGTAGACTTATTTATTATGACGGTAGATTTATTAAATTGGTAGGCTTATCATAAATTGATAGATTTATCTGAATTTGGTAGATTTATATGACATTGATCATTCTTATTGACGGTATACTTATATTAAAATATTAATAAAAAAAAAATTACATTAAATTTTTTAAAAAATCAAAAAATTCTCAAAAAATTAAAAACAAATTCCGAAAAAATTGGAAAAAATTCCCAAAAATCAAACGTTAAGCAAAAATAATTTTAAATTTTAATAAATATATTTTAGCTTATGAATTTTTGAACTAAAAATTTCTAAAAATTCAAAAATACAAAAATTCAAACAAATTCTC
The DNA here is from genome assembly GCA_002933915.1 of Eutrema heterophyllum. Lineage (NCBI taxonomy): Eukaryota > Viridiplantae > Streptophyta > Magnoliopsida > Brassicales > Brassicaceae > Eutrema > Eutrema heterophyllum. The sequence continues at coordinate 530,077 of PKMM01057010.1, forward strand.
AAAAATTTCTAAAAATTCTCAAAAAATATTTATTCAAAAATTCAAAATTTTACTTAGTATTTATAATTATTGTTTCTTAACTTAAGATTTTTTGGATATTTTTTCAAATTTTTGTAATTTTTTGGGGATTTTTTTTGGAAATTTAATGTAATATTTTATCTATTTATTAATATTTTATTATTAAATATAAACACTGTCTCAAACCGTGTATATTTCCGTATACATCTGTGAACGAGATGTTGAAAATGAACACGGTTCACAGTTGGAGATTCAAAATGGGCAAAAAAAAGTTTGGGTACTTCACTGGGTACAAAAATAGTTCGGGTATTAAAAATCTTATCGGAATAAAGTTAGGGTCTTTTTATGGGATTTTCCCTATATATAATATGGAATAACGTGTAACTAGACATTAAGAAGTGATCAACTTTGATTATGTTTATGTGTTTGATGATGTATACTTCATGATTATGTCTTTGGTATACTTTGAAGTATTGTGATAATAAACACCACATAGAATTTGTATGTTCTAATTATATGTGGTCCATGTGTTTTTGTTTTAAATCTCACTAATTTTGGTTATACATACTAAGCAAATATTAAACTAAATAAAGTGACTGATTTCGTCAAGCACCTTTGAAAATCGTGGACTGTATTACAATCACAAATTCAAAAACAAATCTACCATCATTTAGAATTCAATTATCATTTGTACAAATTCAAAAACAAATCTACCATCATTTCAAAAACAAATATACTCGTAGAAGAATACGTTGAATCGAAGACGGAAATGTCGCCGGAGACTCGGCCGCCGTCGCAAAAGCCAAGAACTTGTCGGAGATACCATCAATTTAACACCATCAATTGAAAACAAGTCTACCACAACGTTTTAAACAAGTCTACCAGAACGTTTTAAACAAGTCTACCAGAGCGAATTAAACAAGTCTACCAGAGCGAATTAAACAAGTATACCAGAACGGATTAAACAAGTCTACCATAACGTGCAGAATACAAGTCTACCATAACGTGTTAAACAAGTCTACCAGAACGAATTAAACAAGTCTACCATAACGTGTGGAATACAAGTCTACCAGAGCGAATTAAACAAGTCTACCAGAACGAATTAAACAAGTCTACCATAACGTGCGGAATTTCGTCGAACAAGTGGTGGGCATACCTCATGAAGCACCATATCAACCAAAAAACGAGCAGATCCGGTTGAATGGCGGTGGAGCAGCACTAGTGGAAGCCGGCAGAGCAAATCTTCTCAAAGGCGGTGGAAGGCGGCGGAGCAAATCTATCGTGAATGAGAGAGAGAAGAGGAAGAAGAAGAAGAACAGAGAGAGAGGGAGAGGGAGAGAGAGAGAGAGCCGCTGCCGTCTCATCTCTGTGACGTGGTTACCGTCGTCGCTTCTCCTTTGTGCCGTGTCTTCTTCTCCGTTCGTGTCGCCGTCGAGTGTGGTGTGTGTGTGTCTCCATCACCACCGCTCTCGTTCTTCGCCGTCGAGCCACCACCACACACTGGGGACGCCGCCACCGTCGTCAGGGATCCACCGCCACGCACTGGAGAGGCTGCCACCGTCGAGGCAAGGAGAAACGTGAAAGAGAAGATGAAGAAGAGAGAGAAAAAAACAAATTAAAATGGCATTTTGGTTATTAAAACGAAAACATATCCTTGAATATCTTTTACCAATTTTTTATTCTAGTAAAACGATCATTTTTTATTCTAGTAAAACGATCATTTTTTAAAGTTATTCTAGTTATTATCTCTTTAAAATTCCATTATAATTGAATTCAAGAGTTTACTAAAAAAAAAATCATTTTGCTTTACAACAAACGAGTTCGAGCTAAAAAATAATATAGCAAGATTAGTGTGAAATACTTGATTAGTGTGAGACATGTCGTTAGATTTTCACAAACGTCAGCGAGAGATTATGATCAGCGATTCAACATTATAGATTTTTTATTTTGAATCGCTGCAGCGATTCAACATTACAACAATAGTTTGTAACATTACAACAAATATCTAACATTATAGACATGTCGTTAGATTTTCATATTTAAAACTCGTCCTGATAGTTCTATAATGTTTTTCTCAAAAAAAAAAAAAAATAGTTTATTGTATAATGTTATAAGTAGTAACGACACTCAAAGCCAACCTAGCTACAAACTAGCTCATATATATTTTTTTTTTTTGCTAATCATATATTACATATCACATATATTGTTCATTAATTAGGGTTATATCTAGCTAGCTAGAAAAGCTTCTCTTCCTAATGATGAAGATGTTATAACTATAGATGATTGACTCATGCAGCCGGAGCGTAATCATAGACTACATCATCGTCATCATCACCTTCGTTCTTGAAAGATATTGCAAATGCAGTGTGGCCATTAATGTAATGGAGAACCAAGTCAACTTCTAGTGCAGACATTCTGTTTTCTTCACTCTACTTAGTGCAAACTAGTTGAAAAGAACCCAAAAGAAAGAAAACTAGGTTTGATATAAAACATTGAGATGGTTCCTTAATATATTTATATAGATGTAAAAAGCTAATGGCGAACGGTGAACTCATTAAAACTGAGTCAGGGCATGTGTCTCGCTGCTTAGAATGTGTGCCTGACACAAGTGGAGTGTGAAAAACTGAGTAAGCCACCTATTTTGTGCCCTGACACATCCGTCACTTTTTTACACATGTATTGGTCCACCTCTTATTACACGATTTGTTAACACTTCTCATTTCGTTTTGACAAGATTTACCTAATGGAATGGAATATTAAACTTTTTGCAAGTAATGAAAGAGGAAGAAACATAAAGTTTTTTCTTTCTTTTGGATTTTAGTAAAAAATATATTGTAGGGGTATTGATTCCGTCAACCAATAGCAACATCATGGCATTATGCATAGAGCCTTGAGGGACAAAAAGAAAGATTTATGATCTGATGTCTAGATTTGTTTTGGCTTATCTTCATTTCAACATTATTATGAAAGATTTCTTTCTCTCTTTTGGATCAACATTACAATAGTTTCTCTATAATTGGATTTTTGGGAAAGTAAGAGAGATATGTTTAGATTTGTTTGGGTTTATGGTAAAGATTTGTTTTTTCTAGACTCAACATTACAATCCTTTATTTACTAAAGCACAAGTCACTTCACCAATTATTTTTTGACAAATGGTATTTACTATTTACAATGAAAATAACTATTTCCTGTTTCTGCAAATTTTTGAAATCAGATTTAATTAATAAATAAAAACAAACAAATTACAAGTTTAACTTCCTTACCCACGATCACATTTGTTTCGGATTTCATCTCCTTCAAAGCCACGATCTTCTTCCTCAACAATCGCACTTTCTCAAATTCTCAAATTCATTCTTCAGTCTATCTACGAAATCCGTTGTTCTAGAAATAATAGCATCAACTCTAACGGCGAAAGTAAAGTCTGTCCATGTCAAAATCATAAACCAAAAAGATTTTATCTATTTCTATAAATATGTTCGTCCTCTGTTTGCTTTATCTTTTAATCAATTTCTTATGTGCGAATCCGTCACACGTATCTCTCGCAATCAATGTCTCATATATACAAAATCTTTCCATTAGCAATCAAAGATGTTTTTTTCCTGTTAAAATTTTGTCTTCTCCCTTGTGTTTTTCTCCTTATTGTTCTTAATCTCCAACTCTAGCGTTGGTTTGTATAATTGACGTAATTGACTTTTTTTTCAAGTTAAAGACGTACACGATTGCAATTGCGAAACTGCATCCAAGACACCGGGGATGAATGACATGTAATTGACTGAACATAGTGCACATGAAGAGTAATTAGGACATTATCTTCTGGCGAAGCCACCTCTTATAATCGAAGGAGTAAAATACATTTCTAAGAGGACCTTCAAATCAAAACCTATCATATCTTTTCAAAGTATACCAGTTGATTATTTTACTTCTTCTATTTATTATCAGTTTTAGCCAGTTCTTCTACTCATGTCTCTCTTTTTGTTTTTTGTCTTTCTTTCTTTGATTACAGAATAATGGCACACCATCCCAAGAAACTAACATAGTGGAATGACCACTAACACAACAAAACTACGCAGGTTATGCCCCATGAATCAACTGTCGATTATAATTGCTTACTCTAAACAACCGTTAGGTTCACCTTCATTCAACTTGATTATTAGTTCACATTCAATTTTTTGTTTTATAACTTCACCTTCTTCAAATTAACAGCCATATTCTAAGAGGTTTGTTGTTTTTTGGATCGAATCATTTTTATTTTGACAATAGTTGGACTGCATTGTATAAGGGATTGAAATGAGAGAAACCAAATAAGGATTTAAACAAAAAAAATAAGTAGTAATTTTGTTTAAAATTATCACATGCAATTTATGATTAGAAGTGACTTTACCGGTGCGTAGCACCGGGTATAATCCTAGTAATTACTTTAAAATTGGGCTTTTGAAAAAGTAGAGAGATGCTCATTAAACGGCCAATGTCAGGCCCATAATCGTCTCAAAAGATAATCGTCGACCGCTGAATAAAGAGATGGAGTCACTTAAATGAGGTTATTTCTTTGATCGTGACGTGGCCAGTAAACAATTGGTTAAATGTTAGATCTCACAAATCTTGGGCCCGTTTGTGTAAGCCAACAACAACTATTTTTTTTCTTTTCGTTTTGTTCTTCTTTTTTTTTGTTCCTTCTAACCACAACTATTGGTTTATTGAATTTTTTCACGAGCGATTATTTTATTAATCATTTCGATATTTGTAGAACAATTTCGTATGCAACTTAAAATGAAATGGATACTAGCTAGGCCCACCAAATAAAAATGGATTGGTCAGATAAAGTCTTAAAAAAAAAAAAAAAAGATCTGGTCTGATTTAAATAATAGTACTTTTTTTTGTAAGAACGTAATAATGCATCATTTGAGAGAATATATGATTTTTTTTTCACTGAAAATAAACTTACAGTTACAGTTTTACAAACGCATTTAGAATTTTTGAAAAATTGTATAGGCCACCACCACCAACTAATGCGGTCCACCGATCTTTATATAATTCTAAACAATTATGGATCAACTAGACTAGACCTATACTATATATCAATACAAACATTAATTGTGAATTGTATACTAGTTATTTTTATCCCTTAATAATACTACTATTATATGAATTGAACTTATGAAAAGGAGTATTTGAAGGATGGGGAGGGTCACATGGAGCAGCACATGGAAATTGGGTACGAAAAAGATACGAGAAGCGAGAGACACGTTACGCAGTTATTGATGATCCCCAAATGCTCCAAAAAACTATATACTATTATTTTTATATATTAATTAACGATATATCGTATGTATAAAAATAAATAAAAAAAGATATCTTTATTCTTAGTTCTCTCATGAGACATGCTTTACTTTTTCATCACTCCAATCCCAATCAGTTAATATCTAACCTGGCTGTCATGCTTCAGTTACAAAAAAAAAAAAACAATTAATTCAGGTACTAATCAAGTATACGATCAGTACCCGCATCATAAGAAAAACCATGTAAAAAAAAAATGCATAAACCATGTGTACTAATGAATGTAGCTAGGAACTATAATTTTAATGTTATTTGGAAGATAAATTACTAACGAACTAACAAAAATGCATCAGTTGTTGGATTGCCAATTACGTAGAGTGGTAGGATATCAGTAGTTAACAATGTGATAATCTAGTGAAGTTCTGTATACGTAGCAAAACATATCATTAAGTTGGCAAAAAAACATATATAGTTCAACGCATTGTGTTCCATGTAACTTTCATTTGCATACAACGTCGAGATAATATGAATTTCGGTTGTTAAGCATTTGTCTTTGTTTATAAATATAGAAGCATTTTACATTCTAACACATAACAAGACGATATAAACTAACACTAAATTTTTAATATTTCTTACAAGTTTCAGTCCACATGCGTACTTTCAAAATTTAGTTATTATGTTTTGTACAATTTTATTATTTACAAAATAATAAAATATTTTGTAAATAATATTAGTCTGTGTCCGTTAAGAGTCTGAATTACCACATTAGTTGTGCGGGAGCGGAATTACCACATTAGTTCCGCAGAAACGGAATTACCACATTAGCTCTTGGCCAGGTGAAACATTAAAACTAAAGTTGTGTCATTTCCGTTCTAGAGTTTAGTCTTGACCCGTTAAGGGTTTGGGATTACTCATGGGTTTCCAAAGGATAAAATGATATATTATTAACTGGAGCAGATAAACTCGATTAAATTTGAAACGTTCCGAGGGATGATCACACAAGTTGACATCGTCCTGTAAAGTGAAAATCTTTTCTTTTAGCGAAAAAAAGTGAAAATCTTTTTATTTTTTGTTAACGTGAAAATCTCTTACTCATTTTTCTCCTTTTTATTTTGCTCTTTAACTTTTGGTTTGCTGGTCTTACCTTTGCCTGAATGCGTCCAAATTAGCTGTCCATCTTGGATTTAGATCGATCTATTATCTATTCGTATCTATATTTTTCTAACAATCCTAATTTTCTTGGGCTATAAAGAAAATGATTAAATGTTATGTTACCAGATGTGAATTGATTCGCATTATTATAAACACATGCATTTCGTAAGATCACTATCGTGACTTTTGAATTTAAATAAATTTCCCCACATGTCATGTAAGATGATGAGTATGGGACCCCATCTCCACATTACAAAAAAAAAAAAATTAAGACACACATAATTAGACATTGTTTCTTATAATTCACATAACTGTAAATTAAAAGAAAAAAACGACGTTTATCATCTCCACTTATCTCTGATAATATTGAATTTTTACATATAGTTTCCTCAAATCACATCAATATATTCATGATGCATACAGGTTAATTAGAATATGATATTACGTTTATCTGCGTCGATTTGATATATCGTGTTCAATGCATTAATTAATTGTGTTTCCCTCTTGTTACAACTTAAGTTTTCAAATTCAATAATCATCATTAACCCAACTTATAAAAATGAAAGCACCACTTTCCCTTTTCTGTTCCATATTCAAATGAGTTGTTTATTTATGTATTTTGAAATATTTTTGTAATTTGGTTCCACCGCCGACGATAATAGAACAAAGAGTTAATGACTAATGAGTAAACACAATTGAAAATCCAAAAGGGACACATTCCTATAATTTAAATCAGATTATAAAAAAAAAGAGTACCTACCTATTAAATAAAAATCAGAAAATAAAAATGCTTACTTGTTAAATAAAAGAAAATGAAAAAATAAGTAATAACTACCCAATATAACGACCAACTTAAACACACGCCATTAACAACATAGCAGAGCAAAGAGAGACTCTTCTTCGTCTGATCACACAGAAAGAAAACAAAAAAAAAAGAGTAACGTTCTTTTATTCTCTCTCATACACACAAAAAATGGCTGAGCTTGAGAAACCAGGAGTAATGCCGAAGCTAATAGCCTTCTTATCTTCGTTGCTTGAACGAGTCGCCGAGTCGAACGATCTGACCCGGACAGTCACGACTCAGTTACAGAGGGTTTCGGTGTTTCACGGACTGAGTCGACCAACCATAACGATTCAGAGCTATCTCGAGAGGATTTATAAATACGCTAATTGTAGTCCTTCTTGCTTCGTTGTGGCTTACGTTTATCTCGACCGTTTCACTCACAGACAACCTTCACTTCCGATCAACTCCTTCAACGTTCATCGTCTCCTCATTACCAGTGTGATGGTCGCAGCTAAATTTCTCGATGATCTGTAAGTTTCTCCGTTTTTTTTTTTTCACCATTGAAAGTGACACTTTTTGAATCGAGAGTCGAGCTAACAATTCACTATCACAGTTAAATTTTCAGACATCCCAATGAATGATCAATCAATCCCCTGTTTCAAGAATGCTCTGTTTCTTCTGTTTTGTTTGAATCTAAAAAAAAGTCCTTTCAAAAAAAGAAATGTTAGCCTGATTCTGTTTTTAAACCCTAAATTGAATTCTGATCTTTGTTGCGTTAAGACATCCCAATGGTCAATCAAATAATCAATCAATCCCCTGTTTTATGGCTCTCTGTTTCTTACCTCCGAAATTGAAGTTTTAGGCCTTAGACTGCGTAATTAAAGATTCAGTTTTATATGACGAATTGATTTGATTATGATTTTCTAAAGCCTATATTCGGTAAATTGAGCAGGTACTACAACAATGCGTATTACGCGAAAGTGGGAGGGATAAGCACGAAAGAGATGAATCTTCTGGAGCTGGATTTCTTATTCGGGTTAGGATTTGATTTAAACGTGACGCCAAACACATTCCACGCTTACTTCTCTTATCTTCAAAAGGAAATGACTCTTCTTCAACCTCTCTCTCTCGTTGTTGTCCCACCAAGATCTGTCATTACCTTCAACGACGATGAAGCTTCTCATCAGAAACAACAACTCGCTGTTTGATTCACACAAAGTTCCAAAAAAAATCCAAATCTTTTTTTTTCGGTTCTCTTTTCATTAAAAATTTAATCAATTTCGCTCTTTTTTAATGAATTGTGTAGTTGTAGATGATGTAGAGATTAGTCGGCAGGGACTCTTATCTTGTCTTAATCAATCTCGATTAAGAAATTCAAAATCAAGCCAGTAAGTTCTTGACCATTTCTCTCTCTCACTCTCTCTCTCTCTCTCTATATATATATATATGTTTAGATGTGGACAGATGGGATAATTCATCTATACAGACTGGCCTGGCCAAAGAATTTAAATGTCACTAGTAACCCTAAATTAGTATAACCAGAAATTGTATGATTAAGTTTTGTTTTGTCTGATATTCAAATTTTACCCATGTCAGATCAGAAACATGGGTTATTATTTTAGTAATAATAACAACCAGAAGGTACAATAATTGGGATTTGTGAATAAGATTTGTTGTTTCTGGTTCTATAAAGGGAACAAAAGAACATGTGCAGAGCAGAGACAGAGTGTAACGATAAAGAAATCACAGTCAATAGAGAATTTGAAAGAGGCTAAGAGACTGTGACTTGTGAGAGCTTATATAAATAATAATGGATATTGACAAAAACAAAAAAAGAGAGTGTTTACCTTTTGACTCAGATCTCTTCATATATACAACTCAAGTAACACAAAACAAGCAAGTGAAAAAAAAACACAGGGGAATTGGAATTTGAGACTGAAACTTGGGATTTTAGGAGATGGTTGTTGTAGTACTTCTCAGAGGAGAGATTCTTGTTTTCTTGGCATGTTTCCGGATTAGACTCGGGATTTTCGCTGCTGCGACGGGTAATACGACGGAGATCACCATGAAGAACAAGCCTAATCCGAAATTAGGAGAAAGTGCAGCCATTGCAAATCCATAGGTCAAGGCAAGAGCAGTCAATGAAACTTGTAGCTCAAGGTAGAAAGGGAGACCTTTTGTGAGTAACGAGATTAGTTCAATAGAAGTGAAAAACCCGATCGAGTTTAAGAAGATGAAAATGCCATAACAAATCCAACTCTTTGATCCCATTATAGTTGTTCCTGCGGTATAAATCGGTTTGGTTTTGTTTCCTTTGATGTCAGTTTTTTTACAGTATCCATTGATGCAGTAATCTTCTTGCCAGATACCTCCAGGTGGACTTAGTGCGGCTTGATAAGTCGCTGTGGCTATCAGAATCGCGATAACCAGTAAGACACTGCGAATTTCGTTAGGTGAAACTCTGTATTTCTTGTACTTGAAGTAATCTAGCCATTGCTTGTGAGTCGTCAGAGATTCTTCTGATTGTCTTGTTTCGTTCTCTGTAATTATTGTTGTTGCTGCTGCTTGTCTTGTGTTGTCATCTCTGGATCTTACAGCTCCTGCTTCTCGGAGGATCTGATGAATCTGTGTGTCTTCTGGTTCACCTCCAAAGTAAAGTAATACATCAAGAGGTGTGGAGCCATTGGCGTTTAAAGAGTTCACTTCAATGAAATCTCTTGGGATTGTGTTATTAGAGCCTCTAGTGCTAAGCAACAAGTCAATCACCTGCAAATGGATGTACACTCTAGATAAACCAAACCAAAGCAACAACAACAAAAAAGCATTCGAACGAAACTCAAATTCTACATCTGAAAAACCAAATGAAAGACGAATTGAGAAGAGAAAGAGATCAATCCGAAACTTATTTCTACAAGAAATATAAGAATATATTCCATTAAAAACCGAAACTAAAACCTATCCATGCCCAATAAATATTTTTTTAAAACCTAGAAACCAAAAAAGAACTCAAAATATTTGAACCAAAATCCGGATTGAACACTACTTAGTTCTCTATAGTTACAAAGAAGGATGATAGGCTAATCCAGCATGTAGTCAAGATCGATCGATACCTCGTACTGTCCTTTCTGAACAGCTAAATGCAAAATCGTGTTCCCTCCATTGTCTTGCTTATTCAACACACAAAGCTTATCGAACTCCTTAAGATGTTCCAGTAAAGCAACGAATCCATCGAACTGACAGAATCTAACCGCAAGATGAAGCGTCTCGATCTCCACGAGCAGTGACTTCTTCAAGAGATTCAGGGTTTGCAGACACTAACTCATCAAGAACACAAACTCTTCCTCTCATAGCAGCGTAATGAAGAGGAATCTTTCTCTCTTTGCCTTTAATCAAGCAGATCTCACCACTTAGCTTTTCCAAAAGCTCTCTCGCGATTTCGACGTAACCCATGGATAGTGCTATATGCAGAGGGGTAAATCCGTCTTTGTTAAGTTCTCTTCCGAGACTCTCTCTTAGTTTGAGGATTTCTTTGACGAAACTCAAGTGTCCGTACATGGAGGCAACGTGTAGCGGCGTTTCTTCGCCGTTGATGAGACTAACTTCAAGAAGAGTCGGATCGGATTCCGTTGATCGGAGTAAATACTCGACATCTCCTTTTCGAGCAGCCATTATTAACGGATTCTTCTCCATCTCTCTCTCTCTCTCTTCACTTCTGCTAAGTCAAAAACCATTCTTGCAAGAATTCAACATTAAACAGATTAAAATTTCAACTTTGTCAAGTCAGAGCATTCGAGAAACAGAACATTTCAAAACTCCCCACGTCTCCAAAAAAGTTTACTTTATTCATCTCAAAAAGTCAAATTCACACAATCAAGATGAGAGAAAACCCATTTCAAAATCCATTTAACAATGATAGATAAATTAATTAAAAAAGAGAAAAACACACACATGCCGCGGGATTAATATGGATTACGGTTTAAGACCTCTGCACTGTAAAACACACGTTATACACACAAACACACACACACAAAAAGTAAGTATGAGAAAGAAACAACACGCACAACAACAAAGAGATTGAACAACTGAGATCAGCTGAGAAGAGAATTAGAGACGCTTGGAGCAACGACTTGATGAAGGCTGAAGGACTCCAATGAATGTAAGTGTTGCTATGAGTGTTGCAACAACCATTAGAGTTTCGCGCTGTTCACTTGTGGAATTAATAATCTCGTAGTCTAGAAAATCCCGTATCCTACGACAAGGAGATTTGCTATGTGGAATTGGTTTAGGGGTTTTGCGTTTCTCCTTTGCGTTCTTTGCTTCAGCTGTCTGAAAGATTTGAACAACCCTGTACATTTCAGAAACACTTCCTCCTTCGGTTTCAATAACCACGTCGAGAATGTCCTTTGGTGTTAACCAGCTTCTGTTTTGTTTATTTGCATCTACCGATCCGCGGATTATTGCTTCTTCACCGATCAACATCTCCACAATCTGTAGATAACAATATTATAGGAATATTTGGCAATGAATGGAGTGATGCATGTTCATGTCAAAGTTAACAGGCTTACATCTCACAATCATTAGCATGTAGTGGTAATATTCTTTTATATACTAGTTTAGGGGTTGATTTCTTGATTGGTTGCGGATGTGGTTGTGGATTTTTACTTTGATTTTTATACTGCAAAAATTATTGTATAGTAACAGATGTGACGTTAACAAACAAGTTGAAATCATATAACAAGAACAAAAACAAAAAATGTGACAATTTTTAAGAATGTTTTTCAAGCTGGAAAAAATGTGAAAGTCTTACAACCTTTAAAGTGTAAGATTTATACCATGAGGTTTGTAAATGAGGAGTAAAGAACAAGAAACTTACCTGAAGCTGTTTCCCAAGTGTTGCAAGATGCAGGACGGTATTGCCTTCTCGATTTTTCTGGTTTTTTTTTTTNTATTCTTTTATATACTAGTTTAGGGGTTGATTTCTTGATTGGTTGCGGATGTGGTTGTGGATTTTTACTTTGATTTTTATACTGCAAAAATTATTGTATAGTAACAGATGTGACGTTAACAAACAAGTTGAACTCATATAACAAGAACAAAAACAAAAAATGTGACAATTTTTAAGAATGTTTTTCAAGCTGGAAAAAATGTGAAAGTCTTACAACCTTTAAAGTGTAAGATTCATACCATGAGGTTTGTAAATGAGGAGTAAAGAACAAGAAACTTACCTGAAGCTGTTTCCCAAGTGTTGCAAGATGCAGGACGGTATTGCCTTCTCGATTTTTCTGGTTTTTTTTTTTTTCTTTTTTTTTTTAATTGAAAAAGGTGTTTTTTGTCACCTCTTTGCCGGGAACTTTTGCAAATTTAAATAGTCCCTCCCAACGGGAGTCGAACTGCGGACACACTGTGTCCGGACACATACTCAGGTTGTTGGTTAGATGCCACTAGCCCAACACCACGTTGGTAGATTTTCCTGGTTAACGATCCCACACAACATGTTACGATTCTTGATCTCTTCCAGCAACAACTTTGTAGCTTTCACGTCTCAAGAGAGAAGTGGTCACTTCCTGGAGAGATTCAGAAAAAGACGAAACCAGCTGTTTTATGACCTCAATTCTTCCTCTCTGCGCTTCGCAGTGAAGAGGAATCAAACCGTCTTTATCCTTCAAGAAGCAGACATCACGTTTCCGGACGATACTAAGGAGCTCTCTCACAACTTCTATTTCCACTGAGGCTGAAGCAATATGAAGAGGGCTAAACCCTTGTTGGTTCGGCTCCAAAGCAAAACCTGGCTTGTGACGCAAGCTTTCTCCTGTGAAGGCGGCTTTGCTGGAGAAGGCTGAGACATGGAGAGGATTTTTTGGAGACGACAGAGAGAGACTCGAGAAGCAGTGGATCTTCTTGAAGGAGCAACTCAAGTGTTGTTATGTCTCCCGTAAGAGCTGCATCAAACAATCTGTGGTCCATGTTTCATCTTTCTTGAGTCCCAAGGAATATCCAATCTCTAAATTAATTAAGGTTATCCACATTCAGACAAGACCACATATCTGTGTATATAATACTCTGGTAAGTAAGCTGAAGAGAATATGTGATGATGAATGAAGTTTGCCCCTAGATAAAATACCTTCCGTGATTTTAATTATCTAATGTTAAACTCTTGGAGAATAATACTTTTACTAAGAACATAAGAAACCAATAAAGCCAAAAAATAACCGAATAATTAGCCTATTTTTACAATAATAGTAAAAAGCGAGTGTTAACACTTTGGCTTTCACTGTCGATAACATAAGTCCTTCCATGTTTGTCGTGAGATTCCATTCTTCGTCTGCTTAAACAACACGAGGATGACAGCTGCTTTACACTAGTTGTAGTGTAGGTTAATGAGCCTAGCCCACTAACATTAACCCATTCAACAAATAGGATTTAATGGGTTTTAAGGCCTTAAATCAATAAATCATAATCTCATGCGATATAATAAATGAGTTGCTAAAAATAAAAGAATGTTAAGAGAGAAAGATAAGTCAAAAGGAGGAAGACGCCAAAAAGATAATTAAGCAGACCCCCCGAAACGGCAAGAGTGGTTTGCAAGTCTACCCTACGCCACCTACCGGCCCCGTCATACGCGGCTCACGTTAGCAGTACAACCATGAATACGGTGGCTATGTGGCTTCGTCCCCGAAACAAGCCGCTTTTTCTCTTTTATTTTCCACTACATTTCTTCCACGTGTCGTTATTGTCATCCACGACGGTGCCCCCACCACCCTCCGCCACCACCGCTTAAGGCTTTTCCATTATTACCAACTCTGCTAATGTGCGCTTCTATCTAACACCTTATCCTCCGCCACCCACCATTATCATGCGCCTCTCCTCCACTCTCTCTCTCTCTCCCCCTTATCTCCTCGTTATTACGTGAAATCGCCGCCGCGAAAAGCCATCGCATCACAGCCCTTTTTTTTTCTCGAGATCTGACTTTTTTCCAACCCTCAAATTCCGATCTTTTCTGTCTCGATCATGTCCGATCCGGAATCTCCGTTGAATCATGATCCAATTCCCGATCCATCCCCGGTGCGGATCCAATCGTCTCCGCCGCTAGCTCTCCTCCCGCCACCACCATCTTCCTCCGCTCTAGACAATGCTTCGGCGGAGCCGGCTTCCGTTACCGATGTGAAGATCGCCTCCATCCCGACGACGTCCAAGAGCTCTAGGCGGTTACCTCCGCCTTGCTGGTCTCTCGAGGAGACGACCGCGCTTATAGACGCGTATCGAGACAAATGGTACGCTCTCAACCGTGGAAACCTCAAGGCGAATCACTGGGAGGAAGTTGCGGCAGCGGTCGCAGCTAATTGTCCCGATGCGACCCCGAAAAAAACGGCGGTTCAGTGCCGGCACAAGATGGAGAAGCTCCGGAAAAGGTACCGTACCGAGATCCAGCGAGCGAGATCTGTGCCGGTGGCGAGGTTCATATCTTCTTGGGTCCACTATAAGCGAATGGAAGCCATGGAGAATCGACCAGAGACCAAACAGGGTAACGAAAGTGGAGACGAGGACAAGGACGATGGCAATTACGCCGCTCGGTATCAATTCAGCGGCGGAGGTTCAGTGGCGAGGACAACACCGAGGTTCTTCAATAGGAATGGTACCGCCGGATCTGGTGGTGGCGGAGGGGGTAGCAGCAGCGGCGGAATCAGAATTCGGATACCGACGGGAGTGAGTATAGCACAGTCCGGCCCGAGATTTCCCGGTAAGATCGATCCGAAATACACGGCGAGTCCAAGTCTCGGTGTCAGTGCAAATCCGAGACCTGGTCGTCTCGGAGCTAGGGTTGTGAGGATTCCTGAAGGAGGAGAAGAGAGAGCAGGTACTAGTAGTACAGCAGGAAAACGAGTGAGGGAGATGATGAGGACGACGGAGGATGATGATGATCCAATGGTTGAGATAGCGAGTGCGATCAAGCTACTTGGAGATACGTTGTTAAGAACAGAGCAGACGAAGATGGAGATGACGAGAGAGATAGAAGCGATGAGGATGGAGATGGAGATGAAGAGGACGAGGATGATACTGGAATCGCAACAAAGAATAGTGGAAGCATTTGCTAAAAGCATGTCAGAAAATGTGGAGGAGACGGAGAAGAAGAAAGCAAGAAGAATATCATCGTCATTAGCCGCTGACTCTTGATCAAAAGGCCGTAACTTATGTGTGATTTTCAGAATTTAGATTTGTGAGAGCTGAATCTCTGTCCTTCAATTTCTAACACCAGAAATGTTTTATGTTCAAAATTATTTCAGCGTTTGGTATCCCATATGGAATATATACAGAAAGACAAAGGGTTCTTCGATAAAGCTTGAAAAGTGACTTTAATGGAGTAGTAACAACCTCTTAACTGTCTCCTATTTCAATAGAATTGTCAAGCCTTATCACACACAGAGCAAGCATCAAATCCAAACAAAAGAAACGCAAAATCTTTAAGCTGACAAGATATGAGGTAACTTAAACTTGGTTCTTGCTAGGTTTTTTTTGGAAGAAAGCCTTTATAAACTGATGGAGCAATACAAACACAGCTAAATCTTTATTCTTTATAAAGACGTAGTTGTGCCTCGAATACATCCATCCATTAAGAGAGAGAGAGACAGAAAAATAATGACATCTCTATCGAAGTGAAGCTTATCATCCCATCTGAAAAAGAGTCAAATACAGGTGCAATGGAAGATGCAAGCCGCTTAAAACCAGAAGGCATTCCTTTTCCATTATTACTACTCTCTAAACCTTTCAATAGGCCATAGCTTCATCCTTTCGCAACCAATAGCATCTTCTCTGCATGACTTTGCATGGCCAAACCTCCTTCCTAATTTAGCAGCTGCCAAATCTGTTTCATTTACATATTTAATCACTTGGTTCCATAGTTACCTGCTCACACATTCAAAGAGGAGATGCATCTGCATATGCATATGCCTTCCACCCAAGAAAATATTCCACAATGCACAAAAGACGCAACTCAATTTTGCTATGGAGAAGGAACCAAAAAGATTACCACTAAGGGCCCGAATGACACTTCGATTTAAGTGCGATTGTGATTCATGTACGAAAGCGCTGTGATTCTGGGAGCGATGTGATTAGCTATAATTGTGAATGGAAATGCGATTCAGATGCGATTTGGATATGATTTAGGTGTGGTTAGGATACAAAATTACTAAAAATGACATTATTTTATGCTATTGTTATTTTCTATGTTTTATTTATTTAATTTATGTAAATTCTATTTCTTAAAAAAATTGTAAACATTTGTGGCTGATAAAATCTACAAAAACTACTTAATTAGATTTGCGTTTAAATCTAATCGAGCTATCTCTGCATTTGCATATGAATCCAACTCATGCATGTGTGTCCATTTAAGCCAGGCCTGTCTGAGCTAGGCCACTTGAATCTAGTTGGATCATCCGTAGATTGTTCTGAAATATGTTGCTTCATCACTATCATAATTCTCTCAAAACCTATGAAACATATAATGTTGAACAATCAAAGAGTCATATTTGGATAGTGAGAAAACATCTAACAACAAATCTCACACATAATATCCATCTATAAACTACTTAAAAGTTCACTTAGACATTCTATCCAACATCTTATCTACAATATATATCAAATATTATCTATGAAAGTGTATAATACCTTTAGATTAAACAGTTTTCGAATTTGGATCACCACAATCGTGCAATAAATCTAAACTAAAAACTATTTTTGACAAATTACAAAGGAGGAAACTTCGGGGTGGAGGAGACGCATTGCGAAGGAAACGACGCCGGCTTTGGAAACGACTCCGTCGATGGAGACAGCCGGCGAGAGATCGATTGCGATGGAGAACGATTCGGAAGTGTGAGAATTGTCTAATACATAAAGTATAAAAGGTAATCTGTAGGTTGTAAAATAAACAAAAGGTAAAAGTGTAATTGTCTAATTCAATGATTCCTTGCCGCACCACAATTGAACTAAACGTCTCCGACGAGGTTCAGTTCTATTTTACAAACAACTAATCGCAGAGTAAGAGTTCCTGAACCGCATCGCCTGCAAATCGCGTTGTCATTCATCGGTGACACTCCGATTTGGGTCACCAAACCGCTCCCAAACTGCAGTGCCATTCAGGCCCTAACTCACATTCAGTAGTATGATCCTGGACCACCACCTGAGTAACTACTACCACCCAAGCCACGGCTTGAATAAATTGAGGAATACGAGCTACCTCCTCCCTGTAAATCCAACCATGAAAAAGTTACACAACTCAACTTTCCAAACAAAAAAAAAGATAGAAATATTCGGAAGCCGCTTACATCTCTTCTGGGTATGTCGCCACCATAGCTTGATGAGTACATTCCTCCTACATCGCTGCCACTATAAGAACCTAAAGAAAAGCAACATTGTGGAATTATAGCCATGTAAGTGTTTGCATCTGGATGAAGTATTGCTATATATTAAGCCATAACAGAAATTTCTGAATCAAACCTCCTCCATAATCCATTCCCTGACGGCTGCTGTATGGGCCACGCGAGTCATGGCTTGACATAGAATTTCGGCTGCTTCCATATCCTAGACTAGGTCTAGAAATCCTACACCAAACATGGAAGCAAAAACACAAAATACACTTGACACACAAAAAATTACAGCCAGAGATAAAACAAAGATACCCATAGATGGAGAACATACCGGTCCCCATACGATTCCCCATATTGAGATGGGCCAAGATCATAGTCCAGACGGGCTCTTGAATGACGAACATCAACGTCAGCATATCGGGGAGGAATGTCATCCTAAATAATAAACACTCGTTGAGTAAACAATCATATAGTTTAACGATCAAAAACCTAAGAGAACCAAATGGTCAGAGTAAGCAATATATCAGACCAAAGCAGCATATGGTCGCTTTGACCCAGGAAGAGGTTCATAAGCACGAGATCTTCCTTCACTGTAACTTGGAGGTCTTTCAAATCTCGGACTGTAAAGATCATCCACGTACGGCCTCCTCATTTCTGAGCGAGAAGAACTTCTAGGAAGATCTGAATAACCAGAACCACGAGGTGCATAATCATCTCTGTAAGACAGATGCCTCTCAGGAGAAAGCCTAGAGCTATAGCTCACAGCTGGTCTGCTTCTTGGAGGAGGAAGATCATCACGCCGACCATAGTCCCTCTTCATGCTAGCCTTTGGATACGGAGGAACTGCTAAACACAATTTGGAATATATGATCAAATACATCAAGAGAAAACAAAAGTTCAAGACAAAAAGATAACTGAACATGGAAAAACACCAAGTCCAGTGCCAGTGGTACCTGGAGGTCTTCTGTCATATGACCTAGCAGGTGGGGGCAAGGGCCTGACTCTTGCAGGAGGTGGTAGAGGTGGGCGTGGACGTCTTCCTCTTGATCCAGTTGCTCTCTTTGCACTAGAAATTGGGACCCGAGATCCAACGCCTCTGGCACTCCTAGAGGAAGCAAGGCTACGAGGTGGTAGACGAGCCAATGAACTCCTTCCAGACCGTCCACTCCCATGCCTAGACCGGTGGTCTGAGCGACTGGACTGCCTGCCTTTACCTGTTCTCTGAAGTGGTCTAGATAAGCGTGCTCTCACTTTTGACTGGAAAAAATAAAGAGAGAAATAAGCAAGCAAGAAAATACTCGTGTGGACAAGGATAAGGATTACAAAATATGCATACCTTGTCCTCTCCTTCACCTAGCTCTGAGTTGTTGATGAATTTGGCACAACTCACAGCAGCCTCATGAGTATCAAAAGTTACAAACCCAAAATCTTTCCTCCTGGCTGATGGCATATTGCGCGCAAGCTCAATTTTTTCAACTTTACCATATCTTTTCAAAAGGTCTCTAACATGCTCTTCATTCCATGAAGGTGACATACCATCAATGAAGATAGTCTTAACCTATAACACCAGAAAATTAATGAAACTAAGTACTATGAGCAGATAGATATAATAGATTCACCAACAATCAACAATCCAGTATTTAGCAATGTCGATAGAGGGCCAGAAGGAAAATGTATCCTGAGTCTGTTTTCATTTATGGGTTTAGAACGTATTCTAAGCTACCATCCAGAAACGGTAAAAAAAAACCTATTAAATGAATAGGTGGCACCCACACCTGCCCCTATAAACTCCTCCAACACTCTAAAGAAGACATGGTAGGATGAAAGTTGCAACAAATAAATGATCCTGCATTGTGAGTACCTGCGCCATTATCTCATCTTCCGGATCTAAGAAGGAATCTGAAAAAGAAACCTTTGCAGGCTTCTCAACTCCAAACATCACATCTTTCTTGAGGAGGCGTTTGTGAGCATCCATGGCATCTGAGCGAGATGAGAATTCCAAAAACGCATACCCTCGATTCATGTTGACATTGTTGTTGTCCTCTACCAAAGTTATATCATCCATATTCTCAACGCCATAGTGTTTCAGCTTCTCCCTCAACTGGAACAACAGCAAAGACCCAATGGTAATTACCACGAACTGTGGAGTTGGGTTTAATTGACATATCTACAGACACCCGAATACTTACAGCTTCTGGGGTCCATGTCTTGCATATGTTACCAATGAAGAGGGTATCATTATCTTGGCTGGCAGTTACACCACACTTTTTACCATTGATCTGCAGTCCCAATGACCAAGAGCATGATGTAAAATGTAAAGCTACACAAACTCTCCATCAAATACTAAAGTGTAGACGATTACCATTGGGTTTTTAAGCTCTTTAACAGCTCGTTTTGCCTGTTCCACAGTTGCAAAACGCAGGAAAGCATAACCCTTGCTCTTCTTTGTCTGAGGATTCTTCATAATCCTAATTTCAGTCACCTCGCCCACGTGACTGAACACCTTCTTTAAGTCCTCCTCCGTAGCTCCTTTGTCCAAGCTTCCAACAAATATTTCAAACTCCTTACGCTTACATCTCTCTTGGAAAACAACATGATGCTCTTCTTCTTCCACATCGACAGTTTCTCCATGCTTAACTTCTTCACCAGCATGCTCATCATCACCTTCACTCTCAAGCTCCTCCGGACCATCTCCAATCTCGTCGGCAAACTCACCTGCTTCGTCCTCGACCTCCATCTCCTCCTCCAGTTCTTCGTCCTCCTCATTTAACAACTCATGATCCTCCTGTTCCAGTTCCCTCTCTTCAAAATCCTCCCCACCATATTCTTCAGGCTCATACTCTGGTTCATTGTCATCTAAATCCAATCTTTCATCTTTTCCGAAATCATCCACAGAATCCTTTACCTCAGTCTCCTCTGCGAGTAAAAGCGAGTAAAACATCTAGACTATTCGAGGTAGCCTAAAGTTTGTTCAGAAATAACAACCCCAGAAGAGACGTCTATCTTCCAAAGAAATTAGAAGAGGTAACCCTAAAATTCATCATCCAAATTAAATCTAAACATTCTATGGTCAGATATGCTGGGAGGACCAAGTCACAAACTTTCGTCAAAGCGAAACTTAGATCCGTCAAAACAATGAAAACGATACTAAGGTTAACTAGATAATCCCAAAATACGAAGCAACGGATTTAAAACCAGGCTCAAAAAATCTTACTTTTTGACAGAACAACGCCATCCGGATTCGCAGTAGCTTCAGAATTATCGAACGAATCCGATGGCTTCGGCCCATCTAATGGATTCTCTTCCTCAACAGATTTATCCACCTCCGGTGTCTCCTCCTTGGATTCTACAGCATCGGAGCCAGATAGCTCTCCGGTATTAACAGATTCTTCATGGGCGGATTCCACCGGAGGATTCTGCGCCTTGAGCGCCGATCTCGTAAGCCTCCCGCCTCTTCTCGCGGCGCCTCCTCTCTTCACAACCCTCGGTGGCATCGCCTTCCTATGTTGTTTACCAATCAGACCAAACAAACCTAATTCGAAGAACAAAGATCAGATCTAAGCCACACAATTATCGGGATCAAACAATCCTAGCTCAGCGGATCAACAATGGTATGAAATCGAGAGAGCTAGAAGAAACCCTAATTGGCGGAGTGATGAGAGAGCCTGAGCTTGTTGGATTATTAAAATAATAATAAAATAAAATAATTAAAGATACTCGATTTACGAAAAAGACGTGGCGATCAAGCTTTTACTTGGTGTTGGTTTGTCAAACAAAAAAAAAAAACAGAAGAAAAACAGTAAGAAATATGGGCTAAAGGCCCAAACAAAGATCCTAAGCCCAATGTTCCTTTTGCTCATATTTTTTTTTCAATTAAAAGATCCTTAACCCTTTTTTTTGTTGGTTTTAATCCTTAACCCTTTAAGCCAATTATATCATCTCACGCCCCTAAATGACGCCGTTCCAAGCTAACCCTCCGTTAACAATGGTATGGTTTGGTCATAATTGCCGGATTATATTAGACCGTGGATCTTGACCAAGTTTCAAGTGTGTTTGTATTTACCGATGTCCACAAAATGCTTTTCATTCGGTTTCGGTTCATCTTTTTTTTTGTATTCAGTTTTTCTTGGTTGATAAAATCATAAGATGTAGAAACCAAAAACCGAGTATTATATTTAGAAATTAAAACTAAAGCTAATGGTAAATTTCTTCTCAAGTTCAGTCTTAATCGGTTAAAACCGGTTTATATATTTTTCTTGATCTTGAGCTTCTAACTCAAAGAGAGAAAGCATTGATCATTTACATTTTACATTTTACATTTTACATAGACGAGACTTGGCTAATAAGTTACAACACTCTTCACTACGATGTAAATTAAAACTCTTATAACGAAGATAGCGAATCATACTAATCTGCAGATTTTGATCCGCAAAGTGTCGTTCATAGCAACACACTAAAAAATATTTAAAAAGAAAGCAAGCCAGAGATTTGAGTAGGTAGTCAAAGAAGCTTGAGATCAAAGAACATGGCAGAAACCAATTTTTCTCTTTTGTTTCTTAGTCTTTGATGGAGGCTGTAAAACTACTTTTATCGCCGCATCAAACACCTCTTTAACATTCTGCAAGATCATCATCATCATCGCAAGTCCTTTTTTAGAGCAGATTCAGCTATAAAATATCTGACTTAAGTGTAAAAGTAACTCAAGCATGAATGATTTAGTACCTGTTGTGTTTTTGAGCTGCATTCTATATATGCCAATGCTCCTATCTCCTTTCTTAGTTCTTGACCCTAAAAAGTAAATAGAATAAGCTTTGAGGTTATAAAAAGCTTGAATCTTAAAATGTTTCTGATCATCCATCTGAAGAAGATCTTAAGGAAACATACTTGTTCTGTAGAGATTGTGCAAGCACCTGGATAGTTCATTGGGAACTGCTTGTCTTCTCTTAAATCTGCAAGAACAAGAAGTTTGATCTTACATACTACACTTTTTTACATATTACATTAGATCTGTTACATTTATCGATGTAAGATTTCTAACATTCAAGACGAATGAAAAAACAGAACGGAATTCACAGATTGGGTCAAAGTTTCACCTAATTTAGTTCCCACGAGAACAATAGGCACGGTGGGGGCATAATGTCGCAGCTCGGGGACCCACTGCCAAAGAAAACCGATCCGCAAGCGCATGAGATGGTGTGATAAAGTTACATTGCAGTGAAACTGACGGGGAAAGAAAGAAAGAAAGAAAGTCTGAACCTTTTTTGCAATGTTCTCAAAGCTAGGCCTGCTAATAAGAGAGAAGGCAAGAATGAAAACATCTGCTCCTCTGTAACTCAATGGTCTAAGCCTATTGTAATCTTCTTGACCTGAAATATAATAAAGCACCAAGAAAGATATACCACAAAATTCATAATAGGTCTGATTATAGCTTTGAGGAAACATGAACAAAATCTGAGAGTGAATTCAAGAAGCAAAACAATTTTGTATCATATGGCTAACAGATCAATAAGCCTTAGTGTAAAGATCCATTCTTTTTTCAACTACCCAGAAACTTCAAGATTGAGAGAAACAAAGTCAAAAGTAACATTTCTCTTAAAAGGGTCAAAAGATTAGACCTTTAACGCAATGTGGAGGATATAAATCTGATACAAGAACAAAACTTTGAAAGAAAGTGAAGAACATTTTTACCAGCAGTATCCCAGAGACCCAGGCTGACAGTTTGGCCATCGACTAAAACATTTGCACTGAAATTGTCGAACACTGTTGGAACATAATCCTGTAATAACGAGAACATCATTCACCAAAAGCCATCAAAAACACAATCCAAGAGGGAAAGAGAGAGATGGATACGGTGGGAAAAGTGTTGCTGGTGTACGAGATAAGAAGACAAGTTTTTCCCACAGCTCCATCGCCAACAGTGACGCACTTTATAAACTTTGTAGCTGTTGTTGTTGTTGTTGTTGCTGCTGCAGCCACTGAAGCTGACATCGATTGAGAAAACTCTCTGATTCTCTCGATCTTTATCTTTCTCTCTCTTTATGTGCTTCCGGTTAAGTGTAGAAGGAAGAGGAGAATTTAGAGGAAAAGTTGAAAGAGTGGGTAAAAAAGGTGTCAACTTTAATTTGGAGCTGTCAGAGAGGCAAAAGCCTAAAAGAGAGTATTTTTTAATTTGGTGGGTTTGTTTTTTTCCGTTTTTTGAATGTAAAAACTTTCTTTATTTCATCTTTCGTCGAAAAACTCTTAATGTACCCATTTGTTCAATATGATGACTTCAAAAAAATCAAAGGTCCAAAATTTTCCATCATAAGATACAAAATAAGTGGAGTAACTGTAGTTTATGTGTTAAACATGGTTGGTGTATGATATACAATATCTTTAAGTTTTCGATTCTAAGTTTAGACAATGGATCGACCATCAAACACCTCATCATTAACAAGAAGCAAAGGTAAGTCAATTATTACTACCGTGTTCTTGCAAAAATACAAAAGAATTAAACTTTATGATTCCTTTCTTCCTAAGATATGATATGGAATCATAGTGAAGTCGTACAAGAGCGATTACAAGGTGAAAGAGTGTGACTACGAATACGACAAGGCCCAATAAAAGGAAGCCCATTTGAAATAACAGAATTTTTATTTAAAAAAATGGAAAATCAAAGAGAAGAAAACAAACAGTAGAGAAAAAGCAAAGCAGAGCACTCTTTACCTCTTCTTCCTCTCTTTCCTCTACTCTGTGATGCAGAAATTATTATTAATATATAAAAAAAAATAGAAGGAAAAAAACCCTAGATTTCTCCGCCTCTCTCCTTTCTCTGATGATAAGAAAGTCCGAGACTTTGAGAATCTAAGCTTGGAAGTTTCTTAATCTTATTGGGGAATCGAATCGAGTTATGTACAAGGATCGGAGTGGAGGAATAATGGGTGGTGGTGGATCCTCTAGATCGGAGATCCTCGGTGGAGCTATTGATCGGAAACGGATCAATGATGCTTTAGACAAACATCTGAAGAAATCTTCACCTTCCACATCTAGGGTTTTCACTTCTAAAGACAAAGATTCCTTCCCTTCAACCTCCACTGCTAAATCTCAGCTTCCCGATCATCGCCATTCTCGCTCACCTGAAGGTTGTTTGCTTTAAATCTCAGTCAGTTTCTGTGGTTTTAGTGTCTTGAAAATTTCTGATTTTGGGTCTACTCTTGTTTTGTGTGCAGTTGAATCTGAAACGGATAGTGAAGGCTCAGATGTGAGTGGTTCGGAAGGCGATGATACATCGTGGATCTCGTGGTTCTGTAATTTGAGAGGGAACGAGTTTTTCTGTGAAGTAGATGAAGATTACATACAGGACGATTTCAATCTCTGTGGATTGAGTGGTCAAGTTCCTTACTATGATTATGCACTTGATCTCATATTAGATGTTGAATCATCAAACGGTAAGTGTGAAGGTCCGTCCATCGATGAATTAGGTTTCTTACTTTGTGTGATCTTTTTGTATTAATTTGGGGGGGGATTTTCCGAAATTAGGTGATATGTTTACTGAAGAGCAGAATGAGATGGTGGAATCAGCTGCTGAGATGTTGTATGGTCTTATTCATGTTCGTTACATTCTCACTACTAAAGGAATGGCTGCTATGGTAAAGAAGAAGAGTAGTTTAGTTTCTTCCATTATCTGTTATCTTTTGTTTCTCTTTGAATGACATCTTTTGCTTGAATCTCTTTGTAGATGGACAAGTACAAGAACTATGATTTCGGGAGATGCCCGAGAGTTTTCTGTTGCGGGCAGTCTTGTCTTCCGGTTGGGCAATCTGATATCCCGAGGTCGAGCACGGTGAAGATATACTGCCCAAAATGCGAGGATATCTACTACCCGCGATCTAAATACCAAGGCAGTATCCTTTTTTCCTTTGTTTAAAAGGCTTTTCATTTTATTTTTTAATAGCATAACATGATGCATTCTTGCTATTGTTTGGTTAGACATTGCGATTGGCTTGGTTACTTCATAACTCTATGGAAGACAAAGAGTATTATTGTCCACTTGTCTTAGTGTTTTCTTCCTTAATGATTATTGCAGACATTGATGGAGCTTACTTTGGGACTACCTTCCCACATTTGTTTCTCATGGCCTATGGGAACATGAAACCGCAGAAGCCGACTCAAAACTACGTTCCCAAAATCTTTGGCTTTAAGGTACACAACAAGCAATGATACTCTCCTTTCACCAGTCCAATGAGTTAACACAATATCGGTGGCTCAACGCTTCTTGTTGATGGTCGCGGGTTTGAAACGGATCATACTAAATTGTGGTTGGAGAATGAAAAGAGCGTATGACAAAAGGTCGAAACGTTGAGCTTTCTGTATGTAATCTCGGAAGAAACTGATCTATAGAACCGTTCTTTTGGTGGGTTGGGAGGGAAACGAAAACATGGGTTTTGGGAATTCTTGACCTGTGGGGATTCAATTAAATCATTTACAGATATGGTTTTAATTTTGCTTAACTGTTGTGTATATTAATTGCTGAGAATTTATGTGTTTTCTTTTCTTTTTTATCCTGAGTTTCTTGTGTTCTAAACTAAGCCACATCATTATTCAATCACTCTTAAATTTTAATAGATCGCTTTGTTACATAGTGTTTACTTTAATCTCCTCGATATGCCTCATGGATCATATCATCAAATGCTACTAACATCCTACATACGAGCATCAGACTGGAATCAGATTCTATGCTAACTCAAACTTTTAACAGCTTCCAGTATGAATCATGAATCCATTAAAATTAGAATGGAAACACCAACAACACCAGTATGAAACAAAAAGGGATCTCCACCATTCTTTGAAGCGTGAAGGTTAACGATCGGAGGAGGCAGGAACTCAGCAAAGGAAGCCTATGTGCTTAGTTATCATATCGTAGCAGACTCTTTGGGCTCTAAATGGCCGGAATCGGCTCATTAATCATGCTCCAAAAACATTAAACCCTTCCTATCATTTCATTTTTTTATTTGATGCTACTGAAGATAATATAGAAATATAGAATATTAGCTAATACGTAGTTTTTAAGTTTCTAATTTTTTTGTTTTTATTCTTTGTTGAATGGGAATAACGATTTCAAAATTACATTTTTTATATCTATTGAAATTATGAAATTGATGAACTGAAAAAAAGATATATNTTTATCAAATCCACAACAATTTTTGCAATCGTTTGTAAATGATGATATGTCTTGATAACTAATAAATAAAGGTGATTTAGACGGAAAAAAAAAGATATTTAATCAAATCCTATATATTAATATTTGAAGGTAATGTAAGAGTGTCCGTCCAGTCGTAAAGGAATTACAAGTTTTTATTGTTAGACAATTTAAATGTGTACGTTTGTTTCATTCCTCAAAGAACGAGTACACACACGCCTATAAACTACACATGACTAGATTACAAATTATCTGATGACCCCTTTTAGTTCAGTTCTGATAATATTTAGTTATTTACTTTCCCGTACAAGTGTCAATGGCTTGCGTATATGGGCTCATTTTAAAAGCCCATTTTGGGCCCTGTCACTTTTTTCACATGTAAAAGAACCGCCGGAGTTCTTTAGTTATGTCGGAAAATGCATCGCAAAGAACAATCGAAATATTTGTTTTCAGAATTTGCAATTAACAATACAATTTCTACACTTATGTTGGCACTCGATGAGGCCTGATTCTGAGAACTTAACAACACTATATTGGATAAATTATGTCGATTTATAAGATATGATCATTAGAAGATAAAAGAAATCGAATTTGGAACATAGAATGCTCTGTTTCTTGTGGAACATCGAACAAAATTTAGAACCCCCGGTGAACAACACCATCAAACAGCCAAAAGATGGCCATCTCTCTCTCCCTCTCGCAAACTCCACATTCATTTACATAAACCAGATCTACAATTTCTCAGATCCCGACATCGGAATTTGAGAACCAGAACTTCTCCCTTCTCATCTCCGATCCAAAAAAAAGATAATAGAAACAGAGCAAAACTTTGCAGGTTAATTAAGAGGGTTTTGAAGGATATAGCTTTTAGACGAAAAAGTTATACAGAAAGCTATTTGCTTGATTTTTCTTATGTGTAATAAAACTTCTACTAAGCCACCACGAGAGTTCCTGTCCGTACGGTTTTGCCGGCGGCGGAATCTTTTGCTGCTTCGGAGGATTTTTTCCGGAGAGATCTTGCAGAAATTTTCCAGCTTTTCTCCTTAGCTTCATCAGACTCAATCTGTTCCTCTCTACACTCTTTGCTACAAAACGCCTTGTCCCCTCTGTAAATCATAATACCCAAGAAAATTCAATATCAGGACAATTTAATGAAATTTAAAGGCAATCGCTTTTTACATAAAACCCAGATCCATAATTTGATTTGGTATGAGAAGAGGTTTTAATTTGTTTGATCGGATTAGTACCTGTACATGAAGATATCGGAGTTAAGACCAAGAGGTTTACGGCAAAGAGAGCAAGACTCCAAAAAGTGTGGCTCTTCACAACCAAAAAACCCAGCGTAATACGAAGCCATTGCTAATACTAATCACACAACAACAAAAAACGAGACTTCGAAATCACACAGAGAAAATGAAATCGACTGCAGAGGCAGATTCGAGATTCAGCTCAGAGAAGAATAAGGAGGAGGAGGAGGAGGAGGAGAAAGCTGATAGATTTGGTGTGCATTTATAAAGCCGGCTTTCGGACTTTCTGGTTGACTGGAGTGAATCATCTGTAACTCGGACCACTCTAGTTACTGTGGTCTACAATACATCTTGACCGTTCATTAGTTCCTAAGTTCCAATCTCGAAAGATCTATACGTTAAAGTTCAATAATTCAGTTCTTTATTTTATTATTGTCTTTTTGTGTCAGGTAAATACTAAATTCTGTTTCTAGTTATTTTACCGGGAAAATTCATCGAACTCTTTGTCCGTACCAGTGACTTTTTTTTTATTGTTCATCTAATTATATGACGAATTTCGAGTAAAAATGGGCATAATTTTTTTTTCTTTTCTCCAGCACCAGTCTATAATTTTTTTTGTGTGTGTGTCGTCGACGTCGAGCAATAAAGAACAAATAGTAGTATTATCTTTTTGTATCACAATAATTTGGGTGGATCTCGTTCGACGAGGGGAATCAAACAAGTCTTGCGTTTGTTGAGATTCGTTGGCCACAATAACATGCATAACGCATGATTGATGGACTTTTCCCAAATATAAGTTAACTTTAAATGAAAGTTTCTAATTTTATATTTTATTTTACCGATATTTTGCTAAATAATTTGTATTTTAAACTGTTCCCGTTTGTACTTTCTGCGTTCTTAGGATTCATCTCGCCTGGACAATGTTTCAAACCATGTGTGTAATTTATAATTGCCTCTCATTTGTTTAACGATTTACCTGTACTGTACTTACATATATATATATATATATTTTTTTTTTGGTTGAAGAACTTGTACTTACACACACATATATATATTTCATTAATTCCTTTTATGGACAGTAACGTTTTTTTATTACTATAGTAATGAGACAAAACATCTTGGTACACGTTTTAAGCTTCAGGTGAAAAATCCAAAGAAACTATTAGAAGAAATCAAATCCCCTTCCAAACTAAATATAAATAAAACCAACTCCTTTACGTATCTTATTCCATTTATAAAATAAAAAATATTAAACTTCAATTATGTTGAATGAAAATTAATTGGGAATACACACAATTAATTTTGTGTAGCAAGTGACTTTTGGAATTTTATCACAATTGTTTTTCATTTTTATTTGAGGTTAAAAATATAATGTTTTGTCAAAATTTGTATTGGAATTAGAAAATGACACTCTTTATGTAACAAAAAAAAGTGTCAAAATTACACTCTTTATGAAACGGATGAAGTATTAATTAAAACATTAAATCGAAACTTATTAAGAAAAATATTAGTCCGAATCCTTTGGTTAAAAACTACTTGTACTAAAAAGTCTTGGCACAAGCGCTGTTCAAAATAAAAGCAAATTCAGAAATACGATCTAATTTGTCAAAAAGCTCTAAAAACATGTACTTGGAATTTGGATATGAAAGACATACACACGCTCTGCATGTAACCGACCTATTTGATTCACTGTAATAAATTTGATAGTCACCCTAGATTAACTTTCGTTTATAACTTTTTATTTCGTAACTATACGTGGTCACATAGGTTTGATTTCTATATAAACAAATATCAGTACCGAATTGAATTAACACATTTTTATGCTTTTGATTCATATTATAAATTTTCAATTGGAAATTTCAAACAACACAAAGCCAGCCGACTTTGACATTTTAAATCAATGGTAAGAAAACACTACTATCGTACAATACTATTCTTAAATTAAATATTTAAATAAGATCACGTCAAGCACTCAATGTTTCTGAGTAAGCAATGACTCACATTATGAACGGGCAAACCAATAATAATCATTTAAAAAACCATTTACCGATATATATACACACAAAAAAAGTGTATTAATACATACAAAAGAAAAGAAGTTTTTCTGTGATCAATTATAATAAAGGTCCAAAGAAGAAAGTGGCCAGGACCACACAACTTGTCATCCGTCGATACAACAAGGCGTTCGAGTGGGGAAATGGGTCCCACTCGAGTCGGGAATATCAAACGAGGAGCTGACTAGACGAAACCCCATTTTGAAAAGGATCAATTATTGATGGGGCCCACAATCACCTCTATCAGGCCCAATTATCGACGTCCTTGTTCCGCGGGCCCATGACAGCTGCCCTTGTACCCCGTTTGCCCTACCTTTTTTTTTTTCTTCTTCTTAACCCACCTGACCTTGTCACGTGTGGTGAATCTCGCTCGTGCGCCAGCTAAGCTGGCAGTTTGTGCTACGTGGCGGTTAAGTGAAGGTCTTAAGGTTGCTTGGGAATTAAACTCTGTTGTTTTGATTCTACGGTTAGGATTTGATCTTAAGGAATCGTTGGATGTAGCCGTTGATTCGTTTTATTGTAAATGATCTCAGCCGTAGATCGATTTCAGATGGTCTAACTCTAGGCTCTGGCCACTAGCTACCTCCTTTTGGGCAGTTGAAAATAGTCCTGGGCTAAAAAACCTCAACCGAATAACCGAACCGAAACCGACCGAAATTAGCCATTCGGTTTGGTTATGGTTATTGCTTATAAACCGATCGGTTGCTGTTTTTATTACCCACGGTTTTCGGTTATTAACCGAACCGAACCGAAAACCGATGGATAACCAAAATTTGTTTAACCCTAAAATATGTTATTATACTTAAACATAAGCTCTAATCTTATACTTACATCCTATAATCCTGCATCTAATTAATTTACTCTACTAACCAAAAACAACATTCTTCTTCTAATTATCGAGTTTTCAACTCTCTCTCTCTTCGATTTTGGGCAAAACTCGAAGTCTCGAACCCTTCTCTCTACTCTCTCTCTAGCGTCTATCCATATATGCATCTGTTAAGCCAAAATCAGGAAAACTGGAAGCCTCAGGTCATCAACGTTTGTCGCCGCCGTACTCGCCTCCTTCTGTTGCATCCAAATTTCAGGCGCATTCTCAGGTAACGTTGATGTCTTCGATTCATATATTCTTCTGTGTGTGTGGTAACCGTGGTTTTTGGATTCTTAGGTATCGTGTCTTGATGTTACGATTCTTCTTGCGATTTCGGGTTAGATGAGTAAGATACTATGATGGTTCGATTCATTGCTTGTTAGTGTTCGATTCTTTGGTTTACCCCTTTCTGGATTCTAGGGTTCTAGAAATTTAGGGTTCTAAAGTCTAAACTTCTTCGAAAGCTTGGTCTCTTGCGGTTTCTTTGCTTTTGTTAGATGATTAATCTTGTTTCTTTTGCGCTTATGAGTTGATTTACTTGTCTCTTGTCCCTTGTCAGATGGATTCTTCCGGTTTTGCTGAAACGAATGAGGATGAAGAACAACATAGAGAAGGCGAAACACCTAACATTGATACTACAAACCAAAGCAAAAGGAAAGTACCTGATGGTGGAGGATCTGGAAGTGAAGCTGAAGGAGGATCTAAACCGAAGAAAAAAATTCAAGAAAGGTCTTGGGTTTGGGTGCATTATAAAAGGTTGAAGAAAAACCCAAAGAAATGCTGTTGTCTCTACTGTGGGAAACAAATGTCGTGTGCTACATCTTCTGGTACATCAAACTTAATTGCTCATCTAGGCATATGCAAGAAGTACTTGGCAGTTAAACCCTCTCTGAACCAGACCAAGCTAAATGTTGAAGATGACGGTACTGTTAAATATGGGAGAGTTTCTGAAGCTGTCTTCAGGGATGCGTGTAATGAGCTACTCATCTTGGCTGGGCTTCCACTGTCTTTCATTGAGAGCTTGGGTTGGAGACTTTTTTGTGACAGAGTGAAGCTTTACAAGCCACATTCTAGAAGAACTGCAACAAGAGATATCTACAAGATGTATATGGATAAGAAAGAGGAGATGAGGAAGCTGATTGGTAATCAAAGGGTGTCACTTACCACCGATATTTGGGTTTGTCAACCAACTGGTGCTAGCTACATGGCAGTTACAGCTCATTGGGTTGATGCTCAGTGGCGACTAAGGAAGCTCATCATTGGTTTTAAGAATGTGACAGATCACAAAGGAAAAACCATAGCAAAGGTTTTAATTGATTGTCTAGCTGATTGGAGAATCAAGAAGGTCTTCACCATCACAGTGGACAATGCTACAGCCAACACTTCAGCTCTTAGGAGGTTTAAGGAAGAATTCAGAGCTGTAGGTAATGATTCTTTGGTTTTAAATGGTGAGTTTATGCACATGAGGTGTGCTGCTCACATACTCAATTTAGTCGTCAAGGATGGGCTGAAACAAGTTAGTTCAAGTTGCATAGCAATTAGGAATGGAATCACCTATGTGAGATCATCTACTGAGAGACTGCAGTCATTTGAATTAAGAGTTGACACTGGTAAGATGTCTAGGGGTAGTCTACCTTTGGATGTTAAAACACGTTGGAACTCGACGTTTTTAATGTTCACCAGAGGTTTGAAGTTTAGGCTTGCTTTTGATAAGATGGAAGCAGAAGACAAGGTCTACAACGACTGGTTTAATGAGAAAGTGGATGGAGAAAAAAGAATAGGACCACCATTAAAAGAAGATTGGGAGGCTGTTGATAGGTTGGTTAATATTCTTGAAATCTTTTACACTTCAACTTTAGTGGTTTCTGCTTCTCAATCTGTTAACTCTTACAAGTGTTATGGTGAGATTGTTACCATTGAGAGGAATCTCGTTGAGCTGGCTAATGATCCTGATGTGAAGATGCAAGAGATGGCTGAAGATATGTTATACAAGTTTGACAAGTATTGGGACGGATTAAAGGAGATCAACAAGCTTCTGATTATAGCTACTGTTTTAAACCCAGCCTACAAGATGTGTTTTGCTACTGTATGTTTTCAGGAGCTCTATGGAAAAGGTTCTAAGGATTGTGAAGATCTTGAAAAGGGAGTCACTCGCGTTATGGAGCGTCTATTTGATGAATACAGTGATGTTTACAGACAATCACAAATAGGGACAGGGCCTAGTGGGTTGTCACAGTCTCAGAATACACAAACATCATCTCAAACTGTAAGTGATGTGGATGTTTCTACTGGTCGTGGGTATAAGAGAGTACAAAGAGTAGAGTTTGTCTACAAGAAGATGGTTAATGAGAAAGGACTTCAAAGATCAAGTACTGAGCTGGAGTTGTACTTGAAAGAGAGTGTAGAAAACCCTGATGTGATACTTGGAACCGAGTTTGATGTCATGGCATGGTGGAGGCTCAATTCTCCTAAGTATCCTATTCTCTCTGAGCTAGCTAAAGATGTATTTGCTATGCAGGTTTCTTCTGTTGCCAGTGAATCTGCATTTAGCACAAGTAACCGTCTGGTAGATCCTTCAAGAAGTTGTCTCACTCATTTCACTATTGAAGCTCTAATGTGCACTGAGCAATGGCTAAAACAAGGGATTCAATTACGAGAAAAGCTAGCAGAAATGACTACTCAACAAATGCTAGCAGAAATTGTTCTACAAGATCAACTGGAAAAAGGTATAGTATACCCTTTAAATTGGATTTCTTATTATTCTTGACAGTTATTAGTTTTAATTTTGTGTTTGTTGTCTTCTGTAGAGTTCAACATTGCTTTGAAAGACGATTAAGCAACTTGGAATCTTATGCTCAGTTCCTGAGGTATTTTAAATGTGACTGTTGTTTGGAAATCCGATTAGAACTTTGATTGTATATCTGATCTGATAATGATAACTTAGTCTACTAATTTAGTATATCTCTGATCTGATTCTTTGTAGTTTTTATACTTAGTCTCTTAGAACTTGGTTTGTACTCATCACTCTGTTTGTACTTTGTACTTTCTAGTTCTAACTCTGATTTGTTATTTTGTTGCAGGTACTTTAACTATAATGGATGCTTTTGGATGCTTGATGGTTCCTTTTTGGACGGTTCTTACATTCTTCTTTAACTATTTCTCTCCATCTTTGAGACTTTAACAGTTTAACTATATGATTGGAGAACTTTTGTGAAGAATGTGTTTTTTTTCAGTTTTTGGATAATGGACAAGGTCTATGACATGTTATGTAGTATGTACTTATGTTTGTTTGATTATCAGGTATTCAGATGGTTAAAAGGTTGAACTTAGAACATTTGAGTGTATTTTGCTTTTGGTTTTGACTTCTTATATTTCGGTTTTTCTTGGTTTTTTCGGTTTTATGGTTGAAAGTAAGAATTTCGGTTTTTATTTCAATTAACCATTTGGAACCGAAACCGAACCGAACCGAAATTAGCCGGTTTCTATATGGTTACCTCTTTTCAAAAACCGAATAAACCGAAAACCGAACTAACCAAACCGAACCGAACCGATTAACCGTACGCCCATGACTAGTTGAAAAGGTAGGTAGGAATTTTATAGACACAACTTAAAAGATACTAATTTTATGTTATTTATGTTTTAACCGGCTTAAACAAAATAAATAAAATTGCCAAAAAAATCACTGATCTAATCACTGATCTGTTTATGTTATTATTGTACATTAACAACTTTATTTTTTGGCCCAAAATGATAAAATTGATTGAATTGAAAAAAAAATGAAATTGATTAAAACAAATATGTGACTGAGCGAGAGCAGTGAGTATAAAAACTAGTATTAAAAAGAACATCAAAGCACTGTCATGTCATAGATTTAACTAATTACGTCGTGCCATGTGTACAACTCCACGTAAAATTCTGTAAACACCTATCAGAATGGGCCGTTTGGTGGCCTAATATAGGCCCATATTACTGAGTTCTGTAATTAACGGTCCCAAATGTTTTCAGTCTATCGGTGCCGAGATGGATCGCCTGGAGAGCGGTGACCGGCAGCTTTTGCTATGGTTCTTCGCCGTGGCCACCGCCGTGAAACTCCTTCTCATCCCGTCGTACAGAAGCACAGATTTCGAGGTCCACCGTAACTGGCTAGCTATCACACACTCTCTTCCTCTCTCCAAATGGTATTTCGACGAGACCAGCCAATGGACACTCGATTATCCTCCTTTTTTTGCCTACTTCGAACGTTTCCTATCGGTTTTCGCGGTTCTCGTCGATCCAAAGATCGTAGATCTTCAATCAGGACTCGATTACAGTGCCGAATCTGTAATTTACTTCCAACGTATCAGCGTGATCGTCTCCGATCTATGTCTTCTTTTCGGTGTTTACAGATTGACTCGAAAAATGGAACCGATGAAGCGAAATCTGATCTGCGCATTGGTGATTTGGTCTCCGGGGCTATTGATCGTAGATCACATTCATTTTCAGTATAACGGATTTCTACTGGGTTGGTTGTTGCTTTCGATTTCGTTTCTGCAAGATGGTAGAGATTTGTTGGGTGGGTTTCTGTTCGCCGTTCTTCTATGCTTCAAGCATTTGTTCGCCGTCGCTGCTCCGGTTTACTTCGTTTATCTCCTCAGGCATTATTGCTGGTCCGGTTTAGCTACCGGTTTCCGACGGCTTGCGACTATTGGCGCGGTGGTTGTGGCGGTTTTTGCCGCCGCTTATGGACCATTTATCTACCATGGACAGGTTAGTGTAGTTCTTCTTTCTTTGATGGAAGAAAGTTTCGTTTTTTTTTTTTGCTTTCCAGTGTTATATCTACAATGTTGAGAAATATAGCCAAATTATTCAGGATTCTAGCTTAGAATTCTATTGTTCTCGATGTCTAGTAGATTGTTACTCTCTTTTTACTGTTTGATTTGAGCAAAGAGTTAGAACTTGTTGGAATTTTGGTGTTGGAGAGCTTATCTCACTGGTTTCATTTTGGAAAGCAGAAGTACATATTGTGAAATTATTGTCACAGAAACCTCTGTTCCTTGTCGATTTCATAAGTGATTTCTCCTGATTGCAGAGAAAGCCAATGGCAATGTTTAAATTAACGGATTCTAACCTAATTGAACCAGTGAGCCTCTGTATATCATCAAGCCAGACTTTTCCGGTTAGAGCTATTGAGAAAGCATCTAATTGTGTGGTAGTTTTCTTGTTTTTTCTTGTTGTGTTGCAGATACAGCAAGTCGTAAGGCGAATGTTTCCTTTCGGGAGAGGATTGTGCCATGCATACTGGGCACCTAATTTTTGGGTTTTCTATATCATACTGGACAAAGGGCTTGCCTTTTTACTACGAAAGCTCGGATTCGAGATTCAGATTCCTTCTGCTTCTTTCACTGGCGGATTAGTTGGAGATTCTTCGCCTTTTGCTGTTCTCCCTCAGGTACTGTCAATTATCACATTCTTGTCTGTTTACATCTGTCATATCTCATGAAAGTTCCGCTTGATCTTTTTTTGATAAAATAGTTCCGCTTGATCTTATTTACATTGACTGGTACAATGACAGATCACACCATTGACAACATTTGCAATGGTATTCCTTGCTGTTACTCCGTGTCTCCTCAAGGCTTGGCAAAAACCACAGCCTGGGGCCGTTGCTAGATGGATAGCTTATGCATATACATGCGGTTTTCTCTTTGGATGGCACGTCCATGAGAAAGCATCGCTTCACTTCACCATCCCACTTGCAATCGTTGCGGTACAGAGTCTAGAAGATGCTAAACACTACTTTCTGGTTTCCATAGGTATTATAATAAGCTCCTTTCTAACCAGAATTCAAGAATAATCAATCGTTCCATGTACTAATCTGTATTTCTCTTGCAGTTTCTTGCTATTCGCTCTTTCCACTCTTATTTGAGCCGCAGGAGTACCCGATCAAGGTTCTGTTGCTGTTATTGCACTCCATGGTGATGTCGCTCGGCTTTGCGGCTCAACACGCAGACGAGAAGGCATTGAAGAAGAAGGAGACTGGTGAAATCAAGACCAAGTTTGGGATTGAATGTTTTGAGAAGAGCTATCTAATGGGTTTGGTTATAGTAGAGACGGTGTCTCAGTTCTTGCATCCGTATTTTCTAGGTGACAAATTTGCGTTTATGCCTTTAATGTTGATCTCAACATATTGTGCCGTTGGTATTATGTACTCTTGGATTTGGCAGCTCCGGAGGATCCTCACATAACATATAGATTCTTGTTCTAGTAACTTGATGTATTTTGTATTTATACTATGTTTAAACATGGAGTATATACTAACACAGGTTATTTTATTTATTTTTCTCGTCACGAACATTTTATTTTATTTTGTTTCATCATCAGTCTTAAAATATTAAATTATCAATGATATTGATTTCTTTTTCAAATTGAAAGGCGATTGGGTCTTATTAGTTAGGCCCAAATTAAAAACAATTAATGGGCCGTAATATTAGCCCAAATGAAAACATAAGAACCAGCGTGAAATCTCGAAGCCGAAATCGTGACGGAGGAAGAAGTTTTCGATCTGCTTCTGCAAAAAACCTTATCTTCCAATGGCTTCCACTTTCGTCTCTCTACCAAAACCCTTCTTTGCTTTTCCTGTCAAAACCATTACTCCTCCTTCAGCCAACCATAAGCTTCTCGGTACTGACAATTCCTAACTTGTTACGTTTCTTCCCTTTCGGATAAAAAGCTTCTCTTGTATTCCGCTAAAGATTTGTTTCTCGTGTCTGATTTTTTCGTGTTCCTGCAGGAAGTCGAAGAGGTTGTCTTCGTATCAACGCGATTTCCACTAAATGGGAACCGACAAAGGTACTGACTCTCCGTTTAATTTCATCCAAAAATGGTTTTATTTGATTCGTTTGAATCGGACATATATGTTTTGTTGATATGATCAATTGCAGGTTGTTCCTCAGGCAGACAGGGTTCTTGTTCGTCTTGAAGAGCTTCCTCAGGTCTATCTCTTATAGCTCCTTTATGATCTGAAATGTTGTCATGATTACAAAGAAGCAGGAAAGCTACATAGAAATCAAACTAGAAAACTGTAATTGATTTGGCTCGTAATCGCAATTCAATTGCCAAATCATTGATTATTTAGATCATGTGGTTGATGTGATTCTGCAGACATCCTCAGGTGGAGTATTGTTGCCTAAAGCAGCTGTAAAGTTTGAGAGGTACCTAACCGGAGAGGTAAGGCATTGCTCCTTATGTTATATGTATATATCATATGACTTCAGGATCTTTGAGTATGGTTTTGATCATATTTCAGGTTGTCTCTGTTGGTTCTGAGGTTGGACAACAAGTTGGGCCTGGAAAGAAGGTAGGGTTCTTCTTAACTCTCAGACATAATCATCATCCATTGTACCAACTGTGAATATTCTTCATTTGTTTCTCCTTTGCCTTTTCACAGGTTCTGTTCTCTGACGTGAGCGCGTATGAGGTTAGTTAAAAACTTAAAATTGATTTGCTTTCTTGACGGTGAAATTAGCTTCTCTGCAATGAATTGATCATAGTTCTCGTGTGGTTCTTTAGGAATTTAGAGAACTGTAACATCTCTGACTTTATTGCTCAGGTCGATTTGGGAACCGGTGCTAGGCATTGCTTTTGTAAAGAGAGCGACTTGTTGGCCCTCGTCGAGTGAGGAATTGAGTGATATCGGCTTGTTGTTCGAATGATTCTTGAGGATTTTAGATGTTTCCTGCAATTTTCAGACAGCATTTCTTGTTTTCTGTCAAATCTTTCAGTTGAGTATCAGTTGAGATCATTTTCAGACATTCATAGCAAAAGATCTTCAACGAGTTAAAACCCAAAAAAAAAAAGAAGGCTTCTTGCCATTTTTAGCATCTCTGATACAAATGTCAAATGGTCCATACTAAAAAACGGAAAGGAGACTAAATTTAAAACTCAAAAACTCGAAGCTCGATCATGCCTTCTTTTCTCTTTGGAGAATACCAAGCCACGATTTTTCCAGACTCGAGAAGCCTCAAGGAGTAATTCAAACTGTAAATCAGATCTTCCATGCGTGCCCCAAACTTTCCTGCACCTACTTGAAACTGCGAGTCTACTTTGACCACAATCGGACCCGCAACCTGCAAGGTTGTTGCAGAAGAAAAAAGAGTGATGGGCATTGCTTCTTATATCAAACAAAGACTGAGACTTTTGATCTTCGGACAAAAGCTAATACCTGTTGCTGGAAGATCAGGTTGAGTCTGGGGGACCACAATGTGTCATCTGATTTGTTACCACCTGAAGATCTCCTAATTGCATGGAAGATTCTTTTTGCAAGAGCAGAAGCTGAAGAAATGTCCACACGAGCATCTACTCGTGTTAGATCGCCATACAACTTACTAAACCGCCCTTTTTGGAACGTATAACAAGCAGAACCAAATACGTCTGCCCTTATGGGACTCCGCTTCTTGCCATTATCCAACATGCCTCGGCCAGTGATCCAAGCTGCCAAGCTGCTACCTAGAGAATGAACATTGAGAACTCAGAATTCAATTCAAGGTCAAGAAAAAGGAAAGAGACTCCTCTAGGGGAACGGGTTTTCAAGAGAGTACCTACTATTCCTGAAATTGCTGTATGAGGCTCCTTCAGGCGTAAATCGTAAGGTAGAAAATCAGGTGTATCCTCTTCTTCTGTGTTGTTTTCTTTCTCTTGCGGCCTCCACAAGTCTCTGTTAGCCTTGTATGAAACAGCAGCCTTGGCGCATAAACCAGGCATCAAAGAAGTAGGAGCATCACCACCACTCTCAGCAGCAGCATTCACAGGCTGAGGATTACCCTTGCTTTTGTGTAGACCAAACCGGTACCAAAGCCCGGAATCTTGAGCAAGCGATGAGACATCAAAGTTTAATGACTCAGGAACATCCCAGAAGCGCCCTTTTTGGTCCAAAAAAAGATCTGGCCAAGCTGCTTCCACGGTGAGATCATGTTTCTCAAGCTGCTCAAACGAAAGAAGTTAGAAGTGCTTAAACATACAAAGAATCCATCATGGGTAGAGATGCTTACCGGATGAACAAACATCAACTTTTTTCGGAGCCCATCTTTATCACCAAGCCGTTCTGCGCTCAACAACAGAGAAGAAGAGGAGCCTAACGCAATCTGAGTCCATAAACCAACTGAGTAAAGAGATTTGTCTACAATGTGTTTTGTTGTTTCCTTGAAAAGTTGGAGATCCCACTCTTCTGCATTTCTAATATTTGCTTTGATATCAGCAAAGAGCTTCTTTGGTTTAAACTGCCCAACCAATCCTAGCCACCTACAACGATCGAAAGTCAAATTTGAGTTTCATCAAATGTAACGATATCAACACCGAGAAAAAGACAAAATATCCAAATGTGGTGATGTTGCTTTTCTATTTCATCAAATTGGGTTTTTGAATTCAAAGTCTCAGCGTTACTCACTCAAAACACCAAAGTCAAAGTCATTTCACCACTAAAATATGAAAAACAGCGGAGAGATTAAGGATTGTACCAGTTGGAAGAGGAAGGACTGAGCAAGAGAGAATTGAGAGAGAAAGAGCCGAGTCTCTTGTCGGAAGCAGGAGAAAAAGAAGGGATGATTCCGAGAGGAAAGCCTTCGCGGAGAAGAGAGAGCTGCTGAATCCGGTGAGAACGGCTGGCTCGTGCACCGTCGACGGGAAATGGCTCACCGGGAACAGAACGAGCCGTGCCTTCTAGGGTTTGGGGTGAAGAAATGTTATGGTCCCAAAATACTGAATCAACTGCTGAGTTGAGATTCGCCATTTTCTCCTTCTCCTTCTCCTTCTTCTTCTTCTTCTTCTTCTTCTTCTTCTTCCTCGTCCTTATCTCTCTCCTGTGTACCAAGCTGAGGAGGCAAAAGGGGTTTAAGCTTTAGCATGGGCCTTTCTTTTAACGTTATGGGCTTCTTCATATGTTGTTAAAATGGGCCTTCTTCACCATCCCAAGGGGATGCAATATATTCCACGACCGTATATATCAGCTGGTGGATGATCCTTCATCCGATTCAATCATCTCATGGAGCAAAAGCAACAAGAGTTTCGTCATTTGGAATCAGGAAAAGCTAATTCGCGGAAAGATTCTTTCGAGATTCTATTGCGACACGGTCAGAGAGCTTATCTCAAGGGTTCTGCTGGGCTATGGGAATTCGGTAATAAGAATTTTGTGAGAGGTCAACCTGAGCTTTTGAAGGAGATGCATGCCAAAGCTGTGATGGAGATGATTAAGGAAAGATGTAAAGCAATGAAAGCTAGAGCGGAAGTGAATGATCCGCTTGCAAAATTTAAGAATTTGATCAGAATCAATTGAGTCGATTGAAACTTAATTCCATTTTGAGATGTCAGAGTAGCTCTGTGGGATTAAGCCTTTGGTTTCTGGTAGTAGGTTGCATAAAGGACAGATTGTAATAACTCCAAAAAAGTGTCAAATTACAAAATATGCAAGCAAAAGGGTTTTTAAGGAAACTGAAAGTGTTAAAAGAGTCAACAATGCTGCTCTTCAAACAGAACTGAATTTATTTGCATATCCCATCATTCAGGAAAGAACTTGAGAGAAACCTCATTTCAACGAAAAAAATAAAAGGGGCAGAAACAGAAGGAGAAACCTTGAGAGGCACAGGTTTAGCTAGACATTGGATGATTGTAAACGTATTCAATGGCGAGAGAGCAAGAATCGATCTTGTCGGCTTCTTTGTCTGGGATTTCCAGCTTGAATTCCTCTTCAATTGCCATCACTATCTCCACAGTGTCCAAACTATCTAATCCCAGATCGTTTTGGAAGTGAACATCAGGAGTCACCTGCCGATTAGTTGTGACAACTCATCAACAAAAAACCCCACAATCGAAGAAATCTGAAACATTTGTGTGACTTCAAAACAAAAAGGATTCTTTCATCTATTACAAACATGAATGCAAAATCCATAACTTTGTCTATATCAATCAAACTCATGACAGAAACAGCAAATCTGAAGCAGTAGCAACTTACTAGACCCTAATTTTTTTCAGATTTTCATTTGGTGTAAATTTGCACTAAGGGCAATGCGAATGAACCAAAAGCTACAACAGATTTTCCATTGACAGAGATTAGAGGCCAAACATGATTTTGTTCCAATAATGTG
Source organism: Eutrema heterophyllum (assembly GCA_002933915.1). NCBI lineage: Eukaryota > Viridiplantae > Streptophyta > Magnoliopsida > Brassicales > Brassicaceae > Eutrema > Eutrema heterophyllum. The sequence continues at coordinate 572,124 of PKMM01057010.1, forward strand.
GAAAACAAAAGATATGAACCACGATTTGATCCCAATAAATTGCAGGTCTAATCCGAATCTGAATATTGAGCTAAAGCAGGCGTAAATTTGTCACGAAGATAGAGCTGACCTTATCGGGATCGACTTTGGGGAAGCTCTTGACAACATCAAGAACTCTATCGACGACATCCTGCTTGCTGAGATGATCATCGTGCGAAGAAAAAGAACGGATCGAAGCAAGGAACCCAATTTGAGACTGGTTCGATCTTGTCACTGTCAGGTTTTGCACCGGAACCCTCAGGTGACGAAGAATTGCAGTTCTCAGCGCCATTTCCGTCTCTTCGAGCTCGAGATTTAGGGATTTGATGAGACACCAAGGAGAGTATAGAAGAAGCTCGAGGGGCAAGGTTCAGGACCCGTTCATACGAGAAGGCACGCTCTTGTCACGTGCCCGCTACTATAAGCCCAGCTCAAGTCCTTGCGTGGGCCTTACTATAGTTTGTACTTGGAGCCCAATAGTGTTTTGTGAATTTTATAATCTGCATCCAACTTCCTACATATTGTAATGTATTCCCAATAGTTTCTAATTTCACATAAAATGACCCATTATGTGATGACCCATTTTTGTTTCCTCGAATAAACATCAGCTTACGAATAATAAAGGAACACACTAATACAGCAATTGCAATTCCAGAGCGACGGGATCTCTCCGGCAAATATTGGAAACTCTTCCCAGCGAGATCTCGACGTATCTCAGATCCGTCCGGCTAGTTTGATCTTGAAGAATCATGGCTCCGGTCTCGGCACTCGCCAAGTATAAGCTGGTGTTTTTGGGAGATCAATCCGTCGGAAAGACGAGTATCATCACTCGATTCATGTACGACAAATTCGACAATACTTACCAGGTGATTCATTTTCCCGATCTAGGTATTATCTTGACGATGCACGACGTTGGCTGGTTTTCGGGGATTGTAGTCGGGAAAATTCAGGGTTTGCTTGATATTGAGATCCATTTTCACGGACGGGATTTTGTGTTTTCTGTTAGAAGTTCTGATTCATTTTCCTGATTTCGCGTTTGGTTCTGTGTAGTTATGTGTGATCTGATTTGTAGATCATGTTTAATGCATGGGACGTAACAATCACCAGAATGATCATGTGCGATCTCCTTTAACCTCTCATCGTTCGTGATTTTGGCTTGTAATCACTTTCGATTGCTATTCATATTCGAGAAGATCTTAGTAACGCTAGCGAAATCTGACTAGTTCTTGCCGAGGGTGTTTCCTTGATCTGTTATTATTGTTTATCTAATCGAAGTTATTCTCGAATGATGAATGAAAGCATTCTGATCTTGATTTGTGAATGTGATAATTACGTTTAAGCTCCTAATACTGAACCATGCTTGCTTATCATCATTATACCCAATGTTCTTCCTTTTCTCAGTAGTTTATGTGGTTTCATTTCATGAATCATCAGGCCACAATTGGTATTGATTTTCTATCAAAGACAATGTACCTTGAAGATCGAACTGTCAGACTGCAGCTGTGGTAAGATTTGGAATCTCGTTTAATTTTTGAGCTCTGAAGAATAACATTGCAGATCATGATTTGATAATTAACATTGAGAGCCGAGACATATGACAGGGATACAGCTGGGCAAGAGAGATTCAGGAGTCTTATTCCGAGCTATATCAGGGATTCGTCTGTTGCTGTTATTGTGTATGATGTTGCGAGTATGTGAACCACCTCTCTTTCTCTGCTTTCTAAACTTCTCAACATATGCATACTTTCCCATACTTGAGATGTTGCGGCTGTGGTATTCAGTAATCTTATGAATAAATGCGTTTCGATTTCCTCTTTATCTCGATCCATCAAAATTTGGCATTGTGGAACTTGATCATTATTTGATTTCCATTTGACATATAGGCAGGCAATCCTTCTTAAACACTACCAAGTGGATCGATGAAGTTAGGACAGAGCGTGGTAGTGATGTCATAGTTGTGCTTGTGGGTAATAAAACTGACCTTGTGGACAAAAGGTAATAATGATCTACAATCTCTTCTTTTACAGTTTCTTGCTAAAGCCTGGTGTGCAATATACTGTCCAATAGCATTTGAGACTGAAAATTTGGTAGTAATCCTCCTTGTTTAAACACTGTCTGGTTTTCTAAGTATGTTCCCCTTACGAATAAGTGTCTTTTTGTAGTAAAGTACTAACCATTTTAAAACCACGTCTTACTTTTCGGATGGAATTGAGTATGTTCCCAAACGACCCAACAAAATAATAAATGGAAAATCATTTGGTGCTCAACTGCATATAATCAAAGGGTTTCTCTTTGGTCAACACGCTTGACACTTAATGGTGATTACTGTTTGCTACTGCCAATGGGGCCTTCCTAATAAATTGTTTGTTTCTCAGGCAAGTGTCAATAGAGGAAGCAGAAGCCAAGGCTCGTGAGCTTAATGTAATGTTTATCGAAACCAGTGCCAAAGCAGGCTTCAACATAAAGGTTACAAAGATATTCTCTTCACATATTTCTGAGAGTTTCTTGGACAACAAAAAAAAATGTTGCTATATTCACCTAAACCCTAACTTTGTTTAGACCCATCAATAGTTGGTTAACCTAGGTTTTTATACTGACCTGCTGATTAGTAAAAGAGTAGAAACTAATTATACATGCACTTCATTCATATGGATCTCTCTATGATACGCTATTCAGAACGTTATGAATCCGCCCCATTTTTATTTTGTGGACCATTTTTTTTGTTGCTAGGCGCTTTTCCGCAAGATAGCAGCAGCTTTGCCCGGAATGGAAACACTGTCTTCGACAAAGCAAGAGGATATGGTTGATGTCAATCTCAAGTCTTCCAATGCAAATGCATCTTCGGCTCAGCAGCAATCAGGAGGATGCTCTTGTTAAAATTGGCAACAACCACAACAAATTGATATGGAACAAAACACACAAAAAAGTGTTCGAGCCTCCGCATGATCAGATCCGTTATTATCCTCCATCTGTAAAATTTTTGCCTGCTTTATCTGACTTTCTTTTCATCAGATTATTTTAAAAGAGGCTTTGTTTCTAGTTTATGGTTTGGTCCCTAACTCTAAACTTTTGTGGTCTTTGGAGTTTCAAATGCTCTGCTTTAGTACTATTGTTGCTTTTTTGTTTTTTTAACAACATCAAAACTGTGATTTGTCTGTCTATGAATTTGAATTATATAACTGAGAGCTATGTAATAAACACACTCTTCTCGTTTTTTCCTCCCATGTGAAGACAGGTGAAAAGAGAAAAGAGGCATAGAATTGTTTTTCTTCTGATCCACATAACGTAACAGAGAATTAAGTTCCAACACATGTCTTTTGGTCAGACCACTTTAATGAGCTAATTAATTTCAAAGTCTCACTGTTCCCAGGTTATTTCCCGGGTTCCATAAGCTTTTTTTCGTCCCGGAAAAATAAGCTTTTTTTCGTCCCGGAAAAATAACCTTTTTTTCTTGGTGAAAAGCTCTGGTGGATTAATGCAGTTGGAAACATGGTTGGGTCTAATTTTGTATATTCCAAACTACGTCTACACTCAGCAGTTATTATTATTTAAATTGTCGATCTATTAATTTAATAAAATTGTGATTTTTTATTCGTGAACATAAAATTGGACTTTTTGCCGAAGTACATAACAGAATAATAGCGTTAAATGACTTAATTTTGGTCGGTTATGTGCAAAAACAATAACTAACATTTTTGTTTTTAAGCTCAACGTATTTTGTTTACAAGTGGACGAACAAATCCTTCTAGTGATCTAGAAAACATGTTTTTTTTTTTTTATTATTAAATAACATGTTATTTGAGAGAAACACACATGTTATTTCAATGATTTTATGATGTTCTTACTTGTTATGTTATGACGCGTAATTTTATAAGAAGAAAAACAGAATACTGTACGATTGTTTTACTTTCATTGCACCTAAGAGTAATTCCGTATTTTATGAATCATCCAACAAAGTATTTGAAAATTTGTTATCAAAAAAAAAAAAGTATTTGAAAATTTAATTTGTTAAACTTATTTATCTAATGACACTTCATAGTCAATATATCTAGCAAATCGCTCATTGATAGTACCAATCAATAAGTAAAAAATAATAATATAAATGACAATTGTATTTTATTTGAATTTTCCAACTCTCAAACACATACTAATTCGCCATAATTAAAGAGAGACCCCCTCCAAAAAAAAAAAAAAAACAGAATGAGTAACTTGAAATCAATGAAGGTGTAGGTGAGAGGAGATGGTAGAGCCACGAAAGAACACTATTTTCCCCCAAACACAATCATTAAATGCCAACTTCCCCTTTATGACCGTTGATGGTGTAAGATGACGAAATATCAAATTACAACTTAACCCATAGAATGATATAGAGTATATAATATATTCATTCACGGCTATGGACCCATCGAATTTAAATCTAATTGGACCCACCTCGTATATTTTTATTAAACTCATAGTCTTTACTCTTTAATACCTTTGAAACTCACTAAGATGGTCCTTGGATCTTTAAAAAAGTCGTCATCTTTCATAGCCCAGTTTTCTTCTTATAAGTTTGATGTGTCTAGTGAGACTAGTAAATTAGATTTGTGAATGGTTTAATTTTGACTTTTCCATGTCTAGGAAAAGTAGGAATTTTTTTGTAAAGATAGTCAGAGCCAGACTTTGTTTTTCTAGATTAAGGGAAACACAAGGGTATGTGTCACATTGGATTGAATTGAAAATCGAAAACTACCAAAATAATGGCAATTTTTTAGAATTCTGACATGACCTAGTCATAGGTTTCTTCTTCTTCTAAAATCTGTCATTTAGATTTGTACACCGAAAAAATTCTATCAAGCAAAAAAAAAAAAAAAAGCACACGCAATTGTTCTTCTAATCTCGTAAATAAATAAAAAACAAATATTTGCCCCTTCAATATACAATGTGTCCAACATTATAATATAACATAACCGAAAAAGAAAATTCCACTCTTTATCTGTTGGTATAGTAAAGCCACCATTTAACTTTCATATGAATCTTGTGAGGGGTATTTTAGGTAATTTTGTATAGAACGGTCAGATGCTGACCCAAAAAAATCAACGGCGGTGATCAACTCTTCCTAAATCGACAAGCTTCTTAGACCGGTTTGCGCAAAACGACGCCGCCGTAGAAATGTGAGGCTTCGCCGGAGATTTCAGCTCACCGGAATATCCAAAATCCGGCAAAAATTTCCCTTTCCAGTTAGAAGAACAGTTAGGTTTAGCTCTCACTAGCGGACTCAAGCAGAAAGCCATCCCTGACACGCTCTTCCCTATCCCAATCGTCGCCGTCTTTCTCCTTCCCGGAGTTCCCATCGCCGGCGTTCTTCTCGCTCTCCCAGGCGATTCCTCTACTGATTCACGGTCGCAATCGGTCGCCGCCGTATCTCCCGCCGGCGACATTCCTCTGCAATATATATGTCTAGGTCGATGTTGATGATGATGATTGGATTCGGAGGCAATCAAATCCTCGATGTAGCAAGTAGTGTTGGTCGATTGCTTTTTCGATCGAACGGAGAGAACCTTCGATAGCCACGAACGTGACGACGAAGACGACGACTGTGAAAACGTTGACGCGTCGCAGGAATCGCGAGTTGAAAAATTCGTGCGCGAATCGTAATCGTCAGATCTCGTCCTGAAGAAGCTAGAGAATCGAGATAAACCGCTCCGTTTCTTCTTAAACGATCGGCCGGATTCGAAGACTTTTTCCGATGACGATGATCCTCCGCCGCCGTACCATTGATCCGTGTTGGAGCCCACCTGCGGCGTGGCGAAGAAGCGGCTATTAGAAGAAGCTAAAGAGTCTCCTCCGGCGTCGGATTTTCTTGGAGCAACATAAGGAGAAACAGAGCGAGGAAAAACCAGAGGAGGAGGAGAAATCCGCGAATGACGATGATGATCGTTATCGTCGTTTTCAGACGCGGCGGTTGAAGCGGCCAGAGAAAAGAGGCGTTCACGGAGACAAGAAGCGCAGACGCCGATTGTGCTACTGAAATCAACTGTATGTCTCTTACACCTCATCGGAAAAAATGAAAAAGAAGAAAAAAACTCTGCAAAAGAATATTTGATTTCTGAGAAGAAGAAGAAGAAGAAGAAGAAGATCTGTTGACTAAAAAAAAGATATTTTGTCTTCTTCTGACTCTGAGGTTTCTCTTTTAGAGAGAGTGAGGATCTATTGAGAAGAGAATCGCCGGAGTAAATGGAAATTTTCAGATTTGGTTTTAAGAAGAAATAGAAAATACAATTTTAGGTAATAAAGGCTTGACAAGTTAGCGTTTGGTTAAAAAATTAAAACCAATGTTTTGCAAATGGTGATGATTTAAACTTATTGTTTAAGATAATCATCCAATTTTAATTAACGTCACTATAGTTTTTTTGTTTGGGTGTACCTGTTGTAGTGGGCAGATGAGCATTTCATAGTTTTCATGATTCGTATTGTCGTTGACATTGCTTTTTTTTTATTGTCAAAACATACATCACTTCATCACAAATGGGCTATGTAATGATTAGCTTATTACTTAATAAAACAAACTTTTTAAAACTAAACGTCCTCTTAAATTGACTGATTAAATCCAATATTAAAACGGATTAGACCAAACCGTACTTAGGATATTATCGTTTGTCAACGTTATATGAACAATTCGTCGAAATTCCATGGAAAACTACTAAAATAAAGTTATTGGTGGTTTCCTTTTATTTTGAATAGCGACCAACACGTTTTAAATTTATACCATATATGGTTATATGGTTGCCTTTTGAAATATTTATGATAGAACTATGCAGAATAGTAATAGGATTGCGAATGCAATGGAAACGGTATGAATCCAATCCACATTTACATGGAAAGTAAGTAATCCACTTTCTTTGAACTATTTGGAAAAAAAAACAATCATGAAATAAATTTCGTAGTGGTGATTGCGGATAAACAAAAACAAAAATACTAAAAAAAAATATTTAAATAATAATTTCTTGAATGTATATACATTTTATAAAAGGATAAGACAAGCATGTGACGGCAACAAAAAAGATGGGGGCTCGTGGATGGTGGAAGCCGACAAGTGTGTTAGGTGGTGATAGGAGACGTCGTCGTTTTATATATCTCACACGCTTGTTCGTCCGTTTCTTCTTGGGGTTAGCCACGTGGCCTCCGACCCTTGACCTCAGGCCTTGCTCGCTTTCTCACAGTATTTTCATAGTACTGGATTAAAAGCCTTGTTCTCTTCGTTTTTAATGGGCTACGGTGCTTTCTTATTGGGCTCACATTTCATTTACTATATTTTCTGTTTTTTTTTTTTTTTTTTTGGTAAAATATTAAATTTTATACCATTTTCGTTTTTGACAGAAAATTACAATAATAACAAATAGCGGGAAAAATCGAAAAACTACTAAAGAACAACAATAGCGAAAAATTAGAAACCCTAAAACCGTCATAACGAAAAAATTGGAGGAGGCTGGAAGCAGCCCACTGGAGCAGCAGCCCGAGAATGAGTGCAAGGTGGAATCGTTGTTGTCGCGAGCAACCGAAATCCGAGAAAAGCCCTCAAATACTCAGATCGAACAACACCTACAACTTCCCCGATGACATCCTGCACTTTCAATCCTCGAAAACAACCCAACGGGAGAGCCCACCACCGCATATATTTTCTGTTTTTGTTAAAAAAATTCTATTGAATTGCAACAAGATTTTTATTATAAAAAAATGTCTACAAATGAAATACCACATCTACGCAAATACTTTCGTTAGTGTTGTTCAATCAATATGTATTTTCTTTCCTTAACGAGAATGTATTGCGTGCTTACAGAGAATGACGCAAATATAATGAAGGGACCAATAATCAAAACATGAAACAGCAAAAGTGATACTATGATCAACAAGTTTTGCAGAGCTTCAAAATCATTTGTAAAGCCATCATTCATTCTCCACCGTCGCTGCATAATGCCCAACGTTCAGATTCTGCAATCATAGTTAAACATCCTCTGATTGTTCAGGAATTGCGTCCTTGCTTTGTTGAGAGCTGAGTTTGGTGATTTAAAAACCATGACATGCAGTCTTAATGGTTTGTGATAAAATCGGCAATGCGTCACCACCACCAGAATTTAAATTTGAATAATACATTTTGTTGGAAAAAAAGATATATAGCGAAATATAAGAAACATATATAATTTTTTTTTTAACATAATCATATAATGTTATTATTTATTTCGTTTTTTCAAGATATAAAGAATTAGTCCTTTGAATCTTGAACTAGATAAAACTTGAAACTATTACCAAAATAGAGAGATTTTAATTATATTTGGTTTGGAATAAACGTGAATTTTAATATTAAAACATATCCAAACTAATTAATATTAGTCATTTATAAAAAAACAATTTAAAAGAAACTAACGTAAAATTATGAGATAAGATTTCAATTTTTTTTTAATAAAGAGCATAAATGGTAAAATATCAATAATTAAATGGTTTGAGTCAATTTTCAAAGTTAAAACTTTAATTGGTTTGGCTTAGTTTGGTTTATCATATTGTAAACGCCCGCTCTCTGTTTTCTCGTTTCCCCCACTTCCTTCGTTGGTCCCTCTTCTTCTTCTTCGTCTCTGGGTTTTTTTCTTTGAATTTTATCTATCGAATCGGGAAGATGACGACGATGGAGAGTTTGATCGGGTTGGTTAACAGGATACAAAGAGCATGCACTGCGCTCGGCGATTATGGCGGCGGTAACAACGCTCTCTCTTCTCTTTGGGAAGCTCTTCCTTCCGTCGCCGTCGTCGGTGGCCAGGTTTCGTCTCATCGGATTAACTCTGGACTTAGGTTTTCTCTTAGCTTGCTTTTTAAGGTTTTTGTTCTTCCTTCTTCTTCATGAGTGTAGAGTTCTGGGAAATCATCGGTTCTAGAGAGTATTGTCGGGAGGGATTTTCTTCCCAGAGGATCCGGTTTGTGATTTTTTACCTAACACTTTTGATTTTCACATTTGATGATGGAAAAGAGACAAATTGTTTTTGTTTTTGTTTCGCAGGTATTGTTACGAGGCGGCCTTTGGTCTTACAGCTTCACAAGACGGAAAATGGAACAGAGGAATACGCCGAGTTTCTCCACCTAACCAATAAGAAATTCACCAATTTCTGTATGTACCTATACTTATATATATCTGAATGTGTGTTTGGCTATAGTGAATATCCATCATATTTCGTTTTTCAGCTTTGGTTCGCATGGAGATTCAAGATGAAACTGATAGAATCACTGGGAAGAACAAACAGATATCTCCAGTTCCTATTCACCTCAGTATCTTCTCTCCCAATGGTTGGTTAACAATCGCAAATCCGTGGATTTACCTTTTATGATGCTCTTGTTTCCAGGCATTTTTTTAATCCAACTAACATCAGTTTTTTTTGTTCTTCTTTGAAATAGTTGTGAATCTTACTCTGATTGATTTACCTGGTTTGACTAAAGTTGCTGTTGGTATGTTTTATTTGGCTCTGCTTCTTTTGGATTTCCTTTTGTTTATTGCACCCGTGCCTGTAATAACTTGTTGACATTGTCAAATTGTTTCCAGAAGGACAGCCAGAAACTATTGTTGAGGATATCGAATCTATGGTTCGCTCATATGTCGCAAAGGTTAGTATTCTTACACTTTCTTTGGCTTGGTGATTCTGTAAGTTAATATATCCCAGTCACTTTTCTTGTAGTTTGATAGTTTTGGTTATGTTTTTATTAGTTTTCAATATGTTTTTTTTTCACAGCCCAACTGTCTTATACTAGCAATATCTCCTGCCAACCAAGACATAGCCACATCGGATGCGATCAAGCTCGCTAAAGAAGTGGATCCGACAGGTTTGTTTGTTGTGTTTCAGTAAATGCATGCTGGGGGATTGAGGAAACAAATTTTATCTACCTAAAACGATGATACGGTTTTCTAACTTTCTCATTGTCCTAGGTGATAGAACGTTTGGAGTTCTGACAAAGTTAGACTTGATGGACAAGGGGACTAATGCATTGGATGTAAGTGTTCTCCCAAGTCTTGGTCTTTCTTATTTCCTTGTTTTCTTATCCAATTCTCTTTTCTTTGAGTAGTTATGTAAGAATTTACCTGCCTGATGACCATCTTGAGTCTTACAGAGTGTCTATGATTGAATATTTTCCTGGATAAGGTTATCCAAGGAAGGTCATACAGGATGCAATATCCTTGGGTTGGGGTGGTGAACCGTTCACAAGCAGATATCAACAAGAATGTTGATATGATGCTTGCGAGAAGGAAGGAGCGAGAATACTTTGAAACCAGTCCTGACTATGGTCACTTAGCCACTCAAATGGGTTCAGAATATCTTGCAAAGATGCTCTCTAAGGTTTACTCAATTAAACCCTTATACGCATGAATGAGCTTTTGGTCGTTCTGTTTTAGTTATGGTCTTTGTTTTTTTTTTCTTCCCCAGCTCTTAGAATCTGTTATAAAGGCTCGTATTCCAAATATCCTATCCTTAATAACCAAAAGCATAGAGGAACTCGAAAGAGAGTTAGACCGATTGGGTAGGCCTGTCGCGATTGATGCTGGAGTGAGTACATACATTTCAATGAGAATATTTCCCTCTACTATAAATAGTATATTTCTGCGGTATGCTAAAATTTGTTGGTCTCAGGCTCAACTATACACTATCTTGGGAATGTGTCGTGCATTCGAAAAGATATTCAAAGAGCATTTGGATGGAGGGTAAAAACATCATTATTGAATCTTTTTTTGTTCCCCCACAACGTTCTGTCTAAATTAACTTTGATTTTAATAACAAATCTTAGGCGTCCTGGAGGTGCCCGTATATATGGAATCTTTGATAACCAACTTCCCGCAGCCATTAAAAAGCTTCCTTTTGATCGTCATCTTTCATTGCAAAGTGTTAAGAGAATTGTCTCAGAATCTGATGGCTATCAACCTCATTTGATTGCACCTGAATTGGGTTATCGTCGTCTCATTGAAGGATCCCTAAATCATTTTAGAGGTCCAGCTGAAGCTTCTGTGAATGCTGTAGGTTCTTTTTCACTTCACTTTTTTCTCATCAGTATATATGTAACAAGACCGTAACGAATGTGATTGTAACAGGTACACTTTGTCTTAAAAGAGCTTGTAAGGAAATCGATCGCAGAAACTGAGGTGAGATAATTGGTTGTTTTCTTAGAGAGTAAATAGAAAAAGGGCTATTGATTCTTCTTGTTGGCAAACAATGCAGGAGCTAAAACGGTTCCCTTCGCTACAAATTGAGCTAGCTGCAGCAGCAAACTCATCATTAGAGAAATTTTGCGAGGAAAGCATGAAGTCGGTTCTTAGATTAGTCGACATGGAATCTTCATATCTAACGGTCGAGTTCTTTCGTAAGCTTCATGTAATGGAAACACAAGGAAGCCAAACCGCGTCTCTCTCTTCACCACCACCACCAACAACAGACCAATACGAGGAAGGACAGTTCAGAAAGATAGCTTCAAATGTAGCTGCTTACATCAACATGGTTTCAGACACACTTGTTAACACCATTCCTAAGGCCGTTGTTCATTGCCAGGTCAGACAGGCGAAACTCGCTTTGCTCAATTACTTCTACACACAGATCAGTCAGAGCCAGGTATGTCTCTTACTCCGGTTAATTCAGTTCTGGTTAATTTGTGTTTGTTTGTTTTGGGTTTGAGGATTGGGACATGTCTTTTCGCAGGGGAAACATTTGGGGCAGTTGCTAGACGAGAACCCAGCTTTGATGGAAAGGAGATTGCAATGTGCAAAGAGGCTCGAGCTATACAAGAATGCTAGAGATGAGATTGATGCAGCGGTTTGGGTTCGATGACCAAGCTCAGTGTCCCTGTGACAGCTTCATGTGTGTGATTAATGGTTTAGGTAAGATATATAACAATGTAAGTTCATAAACAGAATGAGCTATCGACAGGATTCGTTGAATTATAATCGTTTTGTTTTACATCTCCGGCTATATTTCTAAATTCAAAGTTACACAAATTCCTATGTGTAAACTTAAAGTAAATACAATGCTATTATCATGTTACGCCGAACATCAAACAATATATTGCCAATAAATTTACAAATAGAAGCTCTCATGCACAAGTAAATGTGTTTCCAACGCAGAACAAGTGGTCAATGTTTCACAAAGCTGGACAAATTTTGCATTTCATAAAAGAGATTCGCAAATCCATTGACAAGATTAGTTATGTTTTAAAAGATAGAATGATAAACATTAACTACGTTACAAAGCATATTTACGGAATAAAAAGAAGAAACACATAGTTGTGTTGGATGAATTTGATTAACGATGTTGTAAGAATAGGGTTAAGCGAAATTTGGGAATTGTGAGTTATCCTAATGCCGTGACTTTTACAAAGGGGATGATAGACTGGGTGCCGTTGAGTCATTTCGTAGTTTGGGCTTATTAATGACTTGGGCCTCGAGTTCTGTTAAGCGGAAGAGAATCAAACAAAAACCTACGCACCTAAAAATGGCGGACACAAGGCGCGAAACTGTTCAGCGGAAGAACCCTAGCGAAAAAGTTCCATCTCTATTCCTGCATCTTGCGATTCGTTGTTGGCATCAGGTTTGATTCCCAATTCTTCTAGCATCTTTATTCCTTTGAATTTTTCTCGTGGATTTGATTTTTTTTTTATTTCTCTGGTTTTCCGATTTGATTACAGTCGCGAGCTCCGATTCCAGATAGGCAGTGCCGTGCCTAGCTTTCTGGAAGCCTAAGGCGAAATTTGAAAATATTGTTTTATAGAAAATCATTGCTCTAAGAAGAGAGAGAACTCTAAGCAGAAGTTTGTCCAATTGTGCTAAAAATCCTAAAATTGAATTCATAAATTGGGGGCATTGGCCTTTTTCATTATACCATCAGCACGGCTCTGCAGAAAGGGCGATATTCATCAGTGAGCGAACTTTTCATTCTTTGCTTTGATTTCTGTAATTTTACTGAAATTATAGTAATGGAAGAAACTGGGATAATTGGAGGAGCTCAAGCAGTGATAGATCTGGGAATTGGATCTTCGGTGCCAATTTCGTATCATTCATGTTTTGGGCCTCACGAGGATCTACTTTTTCTTGAAGCTGATGACAATCTTGTCTCAGATATCTTCAATGGAAGGTAAGATTTGAAGCTTTGCCTTTGCTTTTGCAGTTTATCAATTTCGAGAGAAAAGATTAATTTTGCATGAGATGCTTTTTCGCTTGTGTTGTTGTTAGAGGTTTTAAGAGCTGTTCTCATTTATCTTCAGGGTATCCTTGAGGGGACTTCCTGATGAAGATGCCGTTCTCTGTACCAAGTCGAAGACTTATGCAATCAAATTTGTTGATAATTCCAATTCCATGTTCCTTATTCCTCCATCAATTTGCCCCGGTTTCCTCCAAGACCCACATGTCTCTGGTACGAACGATAGTGATAAAGTTTCGGTCATCAAAATTGCTCCTGGTAACATGGAGCTTGTTGAGGTTTCTCCTAGGCTTGACAAGCTCAAGCGGCTTCTCTTGGAAAACCCTTTTGGTGCTGGTGAAGTAGAAGCCATGATGGATGATGACTCAGACCATAATGGAAAGAGAGATCTAGCGTTGTACACATGGAGCGATTTGGTTAACACAATCCAAGCAAGCGATGAAGAATTACGCAATGGCTTGCAGAGTCTTTCTGCTATTGAGATTGATGGTTACTGGAGGGTTATGGATGAGAATTACCTAGACATGATTCTGAGAATGCTCCTTCACAACTGTGTATTGAAAGATTGGTCATTTGATGAACTCGATGAAGAGGAAGTCGTGAGTGTGTTAGTAGCCGATGAATTCCCTAGTAAACTCGCGAGTCACTGCTTGAGCGTATTTGGCTCTAAGGTAAACGAAACTAATAAGTGGAAGTTGGAACCGAGGCTGGTATGCTTGCACTTTGCTAGACAGATACTGAGAGAGGAGAAGATGAGACTAGAGAGTTTCATGGAAGAGTGGAAGAAGAAGAGTCCAGAAGGGATGGAAGGAAGGTTCGAGATGCTTGAAGGAGAGGTTTTAACAGAGAAAATCGGGATCGAAACACGGGTTTATACATTCAGCGTACGCTCTCTCCCATCAACTCCAGCAGAACGGTTCTCCGTGCTCTTTAAACATAGACCAAAATGGGAATGGAAAGACTTGGAGCCTTACTTAAGGTAATTGTGCAATTTTGTGATGAAGATATTATTCATCAGAAGATGAGCTTTTGATTTTATGAATTGATTTGAGTTCTTATTCTTTCTCTTTTTGTTTTTGTTATTGCAGGGATCTTCATGTTCCTAGAGTTTCTATGGAAGGTTTGCTTCTGAAATACACACGCAGAGCACAACCTAGAGCTGATGCACAACCTGTCTTTAGTGCAAGATAGTTTCTCTATTTCTAAAGCTTCGTCTTTGTTTTGTGTTATTTTTGATGGTATAATTTGTGAAGTTTATAATGGTCACAAATCATCCAATTTCTTATCTATATATGCTTTTTTTGGGCCAGCACTTACCTATTTATTTGGCTGGGCCCAAAATTTGAACCTGATTGTCTTGTCATATCTCATAAATATACAGAATAACGTTAAATAAATGGAAAACGTTTTATATGTTTTGTGCAGAGGAAGAGACTTTGGTTTGTTACTTTGTTTGAATTTAGAAGCAGGAAAATAGACTACGTTAAAAGCGTTGAGCGGGTTTCTTATTTTTATTCTTAGGGATGGTTTGTTGCACCAGCTTTTCATTATTTTAACTATAAACGAGCTTTGTATATTAATACACTAATTGATCTAAGATAAACTAAGCTCACTATATATATTTTAGCATCGTTTACTAATAAAAAGTAAGACTCGAGAGTTTGAATGACTAGTGACCATTTGAAATCATATATATATATATATGAAAAGAGCTGAAATCTCTCCATAGCTCGTCACGTCACCAATTTTGATCATTATGGAAGTGCCACAGATCCTCCAAAAATTAATTAACAAAAAACAAATAAATATATTTAGCTTTTTTCTTAATTACGTTCCAACTTCACCTTAATATCTCACGGTTTAAAATCGACCTAAAATCTCTTCATATTCATCGTAAGCATAAAATTAAGTAGATTCAAAATTTTCCAATAATTTTTAAATGAAAAACCCGCTCGTACGCACGGGTATACGCCTAGTATTTAATGATTAGATTACTAACTCCAATTGAAGAAGCATTCGATCAAAATTGACCATTTTTAGTACACGTTGGATTAGTAAGTGCTGAGAAACTACAGCAGATTAGATCATCACCGTTCATTTCATCCAGATAACCCACACAAGTTTAAATCGAGACCGTCCATTTCATCAAGCTTATATATACACCGTCACAAACAGAGCTTCGTTAGTTGTGCCAAAATCGCAAAACATTTTCTGTGAGAAAACTTTAAATTTTCTCGAGAATGTTTACTGAATCTGTGATAAGATTCTCTCAATTGATCGCCGAATGCGTCATCAGCGCCTCCGTCGTCGTCTTCTCTCTCCGTCTCTTCCTTAGATTCGCTTCCTTCCTCGCGAGCCGTCCATGGCGTCGCTACCGTACATTCACGATCCGCCGGAGATGGGGGAAGAAAACGGCGGAGGAAGAACATTCACCATCGTACTGTGCGATTTGTCTCCAAGATGCGGCGGAGGGAGAGAAGATGAGGAGGTTAACGGCGTGCAGCCACTGTTTCCACGCCGGTTGCATCGATCCGTGGCTGGAGAAACGGTCCACGTGTCCTCTGTGCAGAGCTCAGATCCCGCCGGTGCCGCCGGGAAATCCTCTGATCGCGTTAATTGTTCCTCCCGGCGTGATCGAGTTGTTCACCAAAGGAACCTTCGTCTCCGATGCGTAGGCTTAGACTCTCAGAAAAAGGCAAATTTTCCGAATTTGGACAAAATGTTATCGATTCGCTACAAAAACTTCTAATTTTAATTTCTTATCTTTCGAGAAAAGAAAAAAAAAACAGGTTGTATATAGCAAACAGTATTTTTTTTATACAGCATGAAAATCGGATTTTAAACTCCAATGTGTTAGACGACAAAGAAACATGTTATGCTGTGGAGAAGCATCTACATTTATGAATAATTAGATCGATGATCGATGTGTTATGGGTAAAAAAATATTTAATTTAAAATTTTCTTAGAA
The DNA here is from genome assembly GCA_002933915.1 of Eutrema heterophyllum. Taxonomy (NCBI): domain Eukaryota; kingdom Viridiplantae; phylum Streptophyta; class Magnoliopsida; order Brassicales; family Brassicaceae; genus Eutrema; species Eutrema heterophyllum. The sequence continues at coordinate 588,306 of PKMM01057010.1, forward strand.
AATCATCGTTAATAAGAAATTTAAACGTATTGTTGGATAATAATACTAGTATACTGTTATACCAATAAAATATTGATATTTTTTTTGGATACTGCTATTTACGATATCTGTTTCAGAATTTGTATTTTATCCTTGTATAATGTTTGGCAAATTTAGTCACCGAATAAGGCTAGAGTATTAATTAGTATACTGCTATTTACGATATCTGTTTCAGAATTTGTATTTTATCCTTGTATAATGTTTGGCAAATTTAGTCACCGAATAAGGCTAGAGTATTAATTAGTGTCTTTATTATAAGTACACTCCTCGGATATTTTTTTGTTCTTCACCACTTTTACAATTTTCTTACCCACTACGATGAAAACTATATGATTTGTTTATATCCACTTTTGTATTAGATATAGTCTATATCTAACCCACCACCCAAAAAAGTTGGCCGAAGTCTCCAACAAGTGGTTTTAGTCTTTCAAATAATGGGTTGGCCAACAATAAACTAGTCTGTTTAGGCCAACAATCGAGATCGAATAAAAACCAAAGTTACATTAGTCTAATTAATAATCTAGGAATTCTTGTAGTTTCATAGAATATATAGCCAGTTTCTATAGTTTTAGCTTCTAATTAATAATTTTGCATATTACTTACTTATAAACTAGTTTTCATTCGATTATTATATAGACTTGGTAGTTTTGACTTATTGCGAACCTCTCTTTTCATTATTCATTTATCACACACTTTAGTCATAGCTTAAGCTGCATCCACATAAATAGCATCAAGCAACGGTGTCACTAGTAGTCTGTTACAAGGACATCTCGTCTTTTTGTTACAAAACTAGGTTTAATTTTTCTATTTCTTGTGTAAAATGTATAAAGTTTGATTTAGCAAAATATATTTCTGGAAATAAAACCAAAGTGTCAAACGAAAGAATAATTTAATACTATATTATTAATGTATTATAAAAATCTCTATACACATTTCATGGATAAAATTAAATTAGTGAAGAATACTTTTTTTTATTTGATATATTTTTTTTTAACATATTTTTTGTTTTTATGGAATACGTTGGCCTGTTTTGATTTGGTTTTTCTTTTTTTTAGATTTATAGAATACTTGGATTTTGTTTCAATTAGTGTCGAGATGAAGCGTAGTTCTTGAACTTTATACATACTCACGAGTCACCAGTCACCAGTCATTAGTCACCAGTCACCACCACTTAATATTGGGATGAAACCCATAAGTGTGACGGTGATGTATTACTGTTTGCATGCCAAATTGACAACTATGTTATTAACTTATTATTCACGGATCCAAACGTGTTTTTACTTGCCATAAATTATGAAATTACATTTGAACTTGCCATGAAAGAAAGAAAAAAAAACTTGCCGGGAAAAGAAATCAAAACACGACTCTTTTTCATCTACAAGCAACAGTACTACAAATTTAATTTTTATTTTTTTAATAGTCATACATCACATGTTTTCTAATCAGAGCATCTTCATTGATTTAGATAGCCATTTAGATATCTCAACAATAAAATAATTATATTTTATTATGGTTGAATTATATAATTAAATTTTAATTTTAAAACAAAAAATAAACCAATAAAAAAAAAACAAATGTGAAGAGAAGTTTTAATAGGTATCTCAAAAATTCTTAAATGAGAATCGATCATGTCTCTCTCTTCCTTTTTCTTTTTTAATATTATTTTAAGAATGAAATATCCTTTGAGAACTCCTTAATGAGATGCTCTAAGATTAAAAAATTGTAATTGGTCGACTCGTCTCATCTAAACTCATAATCTCTACAACCAATTTGTTTTTTGGTACATTTGTTTGTACATAGGAGAGAAAATAATATATTTCCATTGGCTCCGCTCATGATTCACGAACTTACGATAATATTTCTGGTACCGCTCATTGATTACATAGAAACATCCTCTACATAGTGAAAAATGGACCACGTAAAATTAATAAAAAAAGATACGTATGTATAAGGAAGTATAAAGATATAGAGATATAGATACATCCTCTATACAGTGAAAAATGGATCACGTAAAATCAATAAAAAGATACGTATATATAAGGAAGTGTGTATATATTGATTATATAGAAACGAATATATATAGACCTTTTTTTTGTTCGACACGGATATATATAAATATTCGTATAGTGAAGTACTGTGTTTTTTTTGTAGTTAGTAAAAAACGATTAAAACAATGTCTTGTGTATTAAAAAATAAATCATCACAATGCTTCCTCACAATCAAAAGCATTTGCATTGTGTTATTATTTTCATTATCGATTACTCGTGGAGCTGTTTATGCAGATTCAGATTATGGAGAAGCTCTCACAAAGAGTCTTTTGTATTTTGAAGCTCAACGCTCTGGAACATTGCCATCAAACCAAAGAGTTAATTGGAGAGGAGATTCTGCACTCAGAGATGGTTCTGATGCTCATGTAATTTAAAATCAAAATCCTTTTTCTTCCAAAATAAAATATTTATACTTCACCGGAGGTTATGAGTATTTATGAATCGAAATAAAATATTTGCTAATTGTAAATATAGATTGATCTCACCGGAGGTTATTATGATGCCGGAGACAATTTGAAGTTTGGATTTCCGTTGGCATTCACTACGACGATGCTAGCTTGGAGCAGCGTAGAGATGGCATCACAGCTCAAGGCCCGGGAGGAGCACGAAAACGCCCTCGCGGCTCTCAAATGGGCCACTGATTATCTTATTAAAGCTCATCCGGAGTCCAATGTTCTGTACGGACAAGTTGGCGATGGTAACTCGGACCACGCGTGCTGGATGAGACCCGAGGATATGACCACTCCGCGTCCTTCATACCGCATCGATGCTCAGCATCCAGGTTCTGACTTGGCAGGTGAGACAGCTGCAGCGATGGCTGCAGCTTCTCTGGCATTTGCGCCGTCTGATGCCGCCTATGCCGAAACACTCATTGATCACGCGAAAGATCTATTTGAATTCGGTAAAGATCACCCCGGGGTCTATCATTACTCCATTCCTAATGCGGCTGGCTTTTACCCGAGCAGTGGTTATGAAGATGAGTTGTTGTGGGCTGCGGCTTGGCTTTACCGGGCCACTGGAGACCAGACTTATCTCGATTATCTAACAAAAGCTTCTAATAGTGGAGGTGCAAGGTTTGTTTTCGCCTGGGACGATAAGTTCTTGGGGGCACAAGTCTTGGCAGCCAAGGTAGGTTGATGTGTATTCTCTAAAGAGATCATACCCTAAATTAAATGACAAGAAATTAAACATTTAACACAAGATTTTCGCAAATGTTTTAGCTTGCGTTTGAAGGAAAAGTGAAGAATGAAGGGAAGATCGCAGAGTACAAAAGTATGGCGGAGCAGTTTATCTGCAATTGTGCTCAAAAGGGTTTTAATAACGTTAAGAAGGCTCCGGGAGGTTTGCTTTGGTTCTTGCCGTGGGACAACCTCCAATACACAACTACTGCTTCTTTCGTCTTGTCCATTTATGGTAAATACCTTGAGGCTGCACAAGCCTCCGTCCAGTGTCCCAATGGTGTCCTTGAAGCTTTTGATCTTCTCGACCTCGCTCGGGCTCAGGTTAGGCAGGCATTCAGTTATTTCATTCCGTTTTTTTGCTTTTTTTTTTAGGTTTATGAGAATTTATGACCGAATTTGAAGAAAAGTCCGTTCGATTTAGGATATATAGATTTTTGTAGGATATAAATATATTATTATCCGCAGTAAAAATTATATTGATTTAATATGATCAATTTATTTTTATTCTGATTCAGTGGATAATTTTCATATGATAACCACATTGTTTATGTTACCAGGTAGACTACATACTTGGGTCAAACACCAAAAACATGAGCTACATGGTTGGATTCGGGACCAATTATCCTAAAAGACCACACCATAGAGGAGCCTCTATAGTGTCAATCAAGAAAGATCCTAAACCGATGACATGCAATGAAGGGTTTGAAGCTTGGTACAACAATCCTGAACCGAACCCTAATATTTTGGTTGGAGCAATTGTAGGTGGACCGGACGAGAACGATGCTTACCAAGATGAACGGTCTGATTTTCAGCACGACGAGCCCGATACCGTCACGGTAGCTCCTTTGGTTGGTGTTTTGGCTGCCATCGCATGATCTTAAATAATTACACATCTCTGTATTTGTTTCTATTATTTACTGTTTTTGGACCTCATTTTTCCAAGAGGCTCTAGCGACTAATTAACATTTTTGGTCTAAGTGTAGAAATGAAATCAAAATTCGATTTGTTATAATATCTTGATTTAGTGAGACATAATGAGACTTAGAGTTATACATAGAGAAAACATATAGACCAATACTGTCAGACCAAATTTGAGTCCCTTACACGGCTACACAAACCAACAACAACAAAAAAAAAAAAAAAAAAAAAAAAAAAAAAAACAAAA
>PKMM01057010.1:595157-634640 GCA_002933915.1 Eutrema heterophyllum
CGTCCGCCCCAGCCCTCGTCCGCCCCAGCCCTCGCCCGCCCCAGCCCTCGCCCGCCCTCGCCCTCGACCTAGTCCTCGCACTCGCCTACGCCCTCGCCCTCCCACCTTCGCCCGCCCTCGCTCGCCCGCCCTCGCCCACCTCTCCCTCGACCGCCTCCACCCTCCACCGCCTCTCCCTCGACCGCCCTCGACCGCCTCCACCCTCGCCCGCCCTCGCCTTCTCGCCCGCCTTCGCCCTCGCCTTCTCACCCTCGCCTTCTCGCCCTCGCCTTCTCGCCTTCTCGCCCTCGCCTTCTCGCCTTCTCGCCTTCTCGCCCTCGCCCTCGGCCGCCTCTCCCTCGACCACCCTCGCCCGCCTTCGCCTTCTCGCCCGCCTTCGCCCTCGCCTTCTCGCCCTCGCCCTCTCCCTCGCCCTCGCCTTCTCGCCCGCCTCCGCCCTCGCCCAAAAAAGTCTTAGGTTGTTCATTATTATTTATTTCGAAAGGTCTAAAATGGAATTTTCCTTCAGTATAAAATAAATTTGATATTATTCTAAATATACTCGTGGTTTGCTACATCGAGACATACCCGATGAGGATGATCCGACTTATCCGTAACGACTTGGTCATGACTCGGTTTGGTTGAATGACCCAAAAAATAACAAAAAAATATTTTTCTTTTTCGGAATATAACAAAAATATATTAATCGCAAAAGTAGTACAACAAAAAATATCTCCGATTCAAAACTGACCAAAATGTAAAAGAAGAAACTGTAATCTTAAATGTTAAAAAAAGTTGGTTCCTTTGATCTCCTCCTCTACAAAAGTGTTCCAACTTACATTCACACTCAAGTCTCAACATTTACAGCACAAAAGAATTTGTACATTATCAGAAATTCATACTACTGAGAGGCTATAAGTCGATTCTTTACCGTTGTTGCATTAATCAATCAATCAATCCCCAATGTCGAAAATGGCTCGATAGCTCCCTGAGAAGTCCCAAAAAAATTACCCAATAATTCTCTAAACAAAAATTGCATTTAAAGTAATGTTTTTGTTAACTTACAGAGCAATCATCGTGAACACGCCATATTGTTTCCCCAAGAAGGTTTGCTACTGAGAGAACTGTAAGCTGAGGGAAATAGTTCTGCTCAGATAATGGAATCGTGTTGGTTATGATCACCTCTTGAAACAGACCGCTCGATAGTCTACTGATTGCAGGAGGGCTGTTTCCATATACATATAGACACAGATACATATAAGAGCTTCTCTTTTTATATTTCCAACACTTAGAAAATATTTCACAGACTTACCTAAAAACAGCATGAGTGGTACATGCGTATACTTCTCTTGCCCCCTCTTGGTGTAACAGAGCCGCACCTTTGCTTATGGTTCCTAATTTGTTATAACATAAGTGTCTAAGAAATAATAAAAAGTTTATATGGATAAGTATACACAGATAGAGAAGTATAACTCACCCGCTGTGTCAATCATGTCATCCACCATTATAGCTACTTTCCCTTTAACATCCCCGATTAGGTTCATCACCTACATTATATGGATCATGAAATTTCATAGCCATTCTTGGTTAAAATGTATTTGCCAATGGGTTTTTACCTCTGCAACATTGTGCCCATGACGTCTTTTATCAACTATTGCTAAAGGAGCATCAGACAGCTTCTTGGCAAAAGCGCGAGCCCTTGCAACTCCACCAACATCAGGTGAAACTACCACCAGATCACCAGAGGATATGGCTTTGCTTGCCAAGTAATCAAGTATCACAGGCTGTGTATAAATATTAAGCAAAAAAGAAAAAGGAACCATGAGCAATTCCAATTTCTCAAAAAGAAATCAATGCTCTGAATCATTCAAGATAGGAACCTTTTTACCTGGCCATAAACATGATCGACTGGAATATCAAAGTAGCCCATAGACTGTCCGGAGTGAAGATCACAGGCAAGGACACGGTCTGCACCAGACTCTGTTATCAAATTGGCGACAAGCTTGGCAGCAATAGATTCACGTCCTTGAGTCTGCAAGAGTTTGTGAAACGAAAGTATTAAGTTTTGGATACAGACAGTAATGCCTATAAACACAGATGTAATGCTTTGAAAGAAGATTGACTCCAAGACAGATTCTATATTCTGTAGTTTCCAGAAAAGGACTTGCCTTTCTATCAGCTCGAGCATAACCAAAGTAAGGAATAACAGCCGTGATGGTTTTGGCTGATGCTCTCCGACAAGCATCAATCATAACGAGCAATTCCATAAGGTTTTCATTAGCAGGTGGGCATGTAGGCTGTACAAGGAACACATCGCAACCTCTTACACTCTCTTGCAGCTGAACATAGATCTCACCATCAGCAAACCGTTTAATCTTGATTTTCCCAAGCTCCAGACCCAAATAGCAAGAAATCTCCTGTATCGGAGATGAGCAAACGACAAGATCCATGAATTTACAAGAAATCAGTTTCTCTTTCTAATCGTTTAATAAGCAATTGAACAAATATCCAGTTTCAAGCTACTAATTCATGCATTTAAACAACTATCCGAAGTAGAAAATCAGTTTCAGGAACAAAATTCCAATTAAATCCAGCGATTGACAAATTAAGAAAGAACCTGAGCCAAGGCAGGATTAGCAGTGCCGGAAAATATACGGAGGCGTGTGGTGTTCTTGTAAATCGCATCTTCCAAACGTGTGGCGGAGAGAAGAGCACTTGCGGGAATGGTGTCGCCTGAAAGCAGATGGAAACCGGCGGAGTCGAACTTGTAAGGATCCGCCGCGTTACACCTCTTAATTTCCCACAACCAATCGCAGAGAAGAGTGTTGTTAAACTAATGATACCAGATAGAAAGATAGCGACCGAGAGAGAGAGAGAGAGGAAGGAATAGAGGAGAAGAGACTTACGACATGAAATCGAACCGAAGAAGGTTGAGGAATCAGGGAAAAAGAGCGCCGGAGATTAAGCCCCGGCAAAGAAAGCGATGGTTGAATAAGAGACGCCATTTTGTTTTCGCCTGCGAGAATGGATCCGGAGAGATTTTAGGGTTTTTGAATAAAGCGAGTCTTTTCTTCGTCTACTTGTCCTTTATATTAGTCAAATTCCCTTTCTAAGTTTTAACCAACTGTAACTGAAAAACTGACAGTAATGATATATCTACATAACCAAACAAACACTCAGAATCCAAAACTGATATTGAATCTTGATACCTCTCATTGCTACAACAGAATCATCACAGAATATTTGAAAGATGAGAAATGCAATAAAAATGCTGAGACTAAATTTGAAGTCATAATAAATTCAATACAATTAACAAATCAAATAACAACATTATGAAACTATTTTATTATGAGATAAAAATTCATTTGATGGAGCTACACATTGATCTTGAATCAAAGAAACTGAAACCAGGGAGCATTCAAGACCATAACAAATCTTGAATCTCCAAAACTGCAAATAATATTTGTTATCAGAAAGCAATAGACAAGCAACACAAAAACAGCTGATTCACCTCAACATGTCTTTCTTTTGTCCAATCTCCCATCATACAACATATCACTGACCAAGCTTATTGTCGAAGCATCTCCAGCAAACCCGCAACTCCTCATTTCCTTGATGAGTTCAGCTGATGCTGCTTTGTCACCATCTGTAAGATGTGCCCTGATCAGCGTATTATACGTACCGCTATCTGGGAGAGGCCCATCTTCTTTCATTTTTCTCAACAAGGCATCTGCTTCCTGCTTTAAATATTTCCTACACAAGCCCAATATCATTGTATTGTAGGTTATAACGTTAGGTTTCACTCCTTTTAGGTTGAGGCCAGAAAACAAATCCCACCCATCTTCCACCTTATCAGCCTTGCACATCCATTCAATGATGATATTATAGGTGACAATACTAAGATCCATTTTACTCTTCTGCATATCCTGAAATATGACCAATGCTTTCTCTAGCTTCCCGTTATTACAAAGACCATCTAACAAAATGTTGTATGTCCAAATATCACGAGGCACGCCATCAGAAACCATCTGTTTGAAAACTTCTTGGGCATTCTCACAATCTGCAGCTTGAAAAAAGCCTTGGATAAGAGAGGTGTAAATGACTGTGTTGCCAACCAATCCTCTTTGAGACATCTCAAAGAAAGAGTTCCATGCCATCCTCTACCCTTTTACACTTGCAAAATCCCTTTATCCGAGTATTATAAGTCACTACATTTGGGAGACAATCCTTGCTAACCATCAAAGCAAACATCTGCTTGGCCTCCTCTAGACGATCTTGCAAGCAAAACCCGTTGATCAATGAATTGTACGTGAAAATATCAGGAGTTATAGCCTTCTGATCATCTCCTCGTACAGTTTTTCGGCCTTCAAAAGTTTTCCCTCTTTCATAAACGCATCGATCAATGCATTGAAGGTGACTACATTGGGGGTGATTTTCCTTTCAATCATATCACTTAGTAGTCGAGAGGCATCACTCCATCTTCCGTAATTACAAAGACAACTTATGAGGGAGTTGTAGGTAAAAACATCCGGTCTAATTCCTTTTTTATCCATTTCGGTAAATAGGTTGAGTGCGTCATTCACATCTCTGTATTTGCAGAGACCATCAATGATTGTGTTGTAGATCACAACAGCTGCCTCAATTGTTCCTTCCTCCATATTTTTGAGCAGATTTAAAGCCAAGTGAGTATGACCTCTCTTACATACTCCATTGAATACGGCACCGTAAGTAACTACACTTGGTTGACATCCTTTCTCAGCCATTCGATCAACTAAACCTATTGACTTTGTTGTGGAGAAAAAGTCCATGGATTAGAGTTGTAAACATAACGGTATCAGGTTGATATCCCATTTCCACAATTTGATCAACCAGAGAAACTGCATCCGAGATCCTATTCCCGTGACAGGATCCATTGAGCAGTGAGCTAAACGTGACTAAATTGGGATCATATCCATGTTTCATCATCTTCCCAAGAATAGCTAAGGCAGGACAGAGTTGGGAGCGGCGGCAAAAACAGTTAATGAAAATATTGTATGTATAGAGATCATGTGGAATTCCCAACTTTTGCATCTTCTCGCCCAGAGAGATGACAACATCAAACTTCTTCATCTTAGCAATAGCACTCAACAACTTATTGAACTCAATAACGGAAGGGAGTGGACGAGACTTGACCATCTCACTGAACAAACCAATAGCATCATCTAACTTAAGATCCTGAAGTCTATTACTGAATCTCTCTCTGTAATTATATCTGAGACCTGAGAAAGCTCGTCTCCAGCAACGGGAACCGCAAAGAGAGCAGTTCCAGGATTACCTTTTAACACAGATCTTTTCGCCGTAAACGCAATCGCAAACGATCCCATCATCTTCTCGATTTGGCTTCAGCTCATTGGGTTCCTCTCAATCTCTCTGACTCGGAAGCTATCGATCGGAAAATTTCAGTAATTTTGGTTTAGACTGAATATTGCGAATGATTTTCATCGGTTTTTCGTATCTTTCAAAAAGGTTGTTGTTCGGAATCAATAAAGCCCTAAATGAAAGAGTTCGTAGCTCAAATCGCGAGAGAGAAAGAAGCAAGATTTGTCCGGTTTAGGTTTTGGTTCTACCAAAAGGAGACTCACTATTTCACTATGATACTTAACCGGTTTAGTTGCTGGATTGTTTCCAATTTTAATCACCGACCGGTTCACTCTGTTTGGTTTTCTATTTTTTAGTGTCACTAACTATAATACTAACTAATCCACCTAAAGTAAAAGTAAAACTTAAAACTTAAAAGGCCTGATTTAGCAAATATGAAAAAATTTAGTAGCAAGGTTCGTTTAACGATACTGAGTGAGACTGTGAGAGGATACTGAGAAAACCAATATACAGTAATTCGGTTTGTCAGAACTGAACCGGATCAAGAATCAATACAAGAGGATACTACATTTCATCTCATTCTCCACACTAGTCTAACTAACAGACACCATATTTTCTTCATAAATTTCCGACAAATCCTTTTTGTTCTCACACTATTATGATCCAAAATCGACATCTGCTAACCAAAAACCAATCATAGATCAAATTCATTGGAAAAAACACACTCAAAGAAAAGATGGTTGCTCCTTGTGTTACTCTGCTTCCATGTGATGATGATACGTTTCATTTACTCTGTTTTTTTTAATCCATGAAGCTTCGCTGTGTTGCTTTGTTGTCAATGTGTGTAACTGGATCTATTTCTCGATTGGATTATTTGTATGTACAAATGTAGAAATCTTTTTCTTAAATTAACAGCATTCTATACAACACACAATGATATATAAATTTGGGGATTTGCTTTTTTTTTTCTTTTAAAGTAAGTAAACAATTTTTTTTTTTAAATGGATAAATGAGGATACTTGTTGTCAACTGTCATGATCATAACTTGAAAACTCAAATTGTCTACTTCAAGTATCATAAACTTGCATCTCAAGAACATATGGATACATATAATTAGTCAAAACACAGAATGTAATAACTTCCGCAGCAAGAAACAGACATGAGTATAAACAGACATGAGTACAATAACTTCACACAACAGACTTGTTCTACTCATGTTCTCAGCAGGATTCATGGTATTTTCCCGGAAAGTTACTCTTAATTCGAAGTTTCCTGAAAAGTTACTCTTTTATTGATATAATCAATGGCATGTGAAAGTTGTTTCTTCTTGAGATATTTCTGTAATCCTACAAAATCCTTTCCTTTGTTTTCTTTTTCCTCGGTTCGATCTTTTTCTTGTTTATTATCGACCATAATCACTCTGTATATTAAGAAACCGAATATTTCTATGTTTTGTACACGTTTGAAGAAGACAGTATATGTTTGATGGTAATTGTGAAGGAAAGAGTATTACTCAATCCCTATAATTGCTCTTGTAGTCTCCTCTAATCACTCACATGTATCGGTATATATGTACAAGCTCTCCCACTTAATAACATATACACTTCAAACCTTTTCAGTAACACCAATGACGAGCAGAGAATGTTATAATCTCACAAGATATTACTATGATAATGACGATGATTGATTTAGCTATTACGGTGGTTTTCATGAAGTTGATTATGATGGTGATATATGGAATGTTGATGAAGATTATATCCAATGGAATCAAGATGATGGTATTGAAAACCATGATTATGATGATCATGTCCGTGCTGATGATGATGATGATACCTTGACGAGTAGGATTGGTGATATCATTGCAAACGTTAACAATGGATGGAGAGAAGAGAGACGAGCAGAGGATCTGTTTGTCTGGAATTTTTCACAACTCTGTTTTTTCTTTCTCTCTGTAATTACGAAGAAATTGTTGTGGTGACATGAACAACCTCCTTTATCGGAGTTAATTGGCCTACTTGTCAATGTAGTCAACAGTAAAAGGAGTGAGTCTTTTCTTCGTCTACTCCTACTTGTTTTCTAAGTTTTACTTCACTGTAACTGAAAAACTGACAGTAATGATATATCTACATAACCAAACACTCAGAATCCAAAACTGATATTGAATCTTGATACCTCTCATTGCTACAACAGAATCATCACAGAAGAAAACCGATATTTGAAAGATGAGAAATGCAAGAAAAAGTTCCCAATATTACAATGTTTGCTGTAGCTCGAAAGCAAGAAAACTCCGAATGATTTCGGTTTATTTTTCATAAGATATTTTGAGCAACATTCATTTACAGTTGGATAGATCGAGCTCGTGTTGTTAGTTTTCTTAGGATGTAACTCCATATGGAAGCAACGCCGCAGCCACGACCCTTCCTTCTTCATTCAGAATGTTGTAAGTTGATGCAGCATTTCTCTGAATCAAGTAGTTGATATAAAGCGCATAAGAAAAAAATTATGAACTAAAAAAAAAATGAGAGAAGCTTGTAATGGATAAAAGAAAGACATACAGAATCAACTGTTTCTAGCTTCATGCCAATGGACTTCACAAACTGACGGACCTCGGGAGTTACCGGGTGAATGTTTCTTCCACAACCAACAATTAAGAGCTCTAAAGGCAGTTCAATAATTTAGTACAGTATAATAAAACCTGTACTAATAATAATATGCAGCAATAGTTGATCAACCAAAATATAGTTTCTTTTTTCCATATGTATCATTTAGTTACTTGTTGTAAGTTTGCAAATAGTTGTGCAAAAGGCCACAAAACAAATTTCTTTGCACAATATAGAAAAGCTGTTGAATAGTATTTGATATATTATTACCTGGAATCGGTCGAACTGTCTGGAAGATAGACAAGCTGCATCCAAGGAAATAGAAATGTACAAACGTTTAGCCACTGCTTATCGACATCATTTATTCATAAACTAGATAAGAGCAATAGCAGCAGAGAACACCTATCAAACATATGTCTTTGATTGATCAAAGACATCAAACCGAAAAAGCTTTCAAATCCTCTGACGATAATGAACATTGAAATCTTCAAGTAATCTATGGTTAAACGCACATGACTTTGACTCTCAAACAGTCAATACAAAATCGGCATTCATCTACATAAGGTTGTGACAGAACATTGGTTAGAATCTAGGACTGAGAAACAATGACTGATAATAACACTTAAGGAAGTATCTACGCAGCTTAAAGTTTCAAGCTTTTGTTATTGCTCAAAAAGAACTTTTTGCCTAATTAGAGAAGAGGGAGGATTTACCTATCAGTGGTGATCTCTGAGAATTTACGAGGGCTCCATGACATCAGCAAATTCCCAACACAGAGCAAGCTACCTTCGTATTTGACCCCATTCACCGTGAAACTCGTCTCATTAAATCTGCAGATTATACATTTCCATATCCAAAAACCCTAATCACTCATCTAAATCAAACCCAGAAACGATCTGGAAATTTAAAAGTGGACGAAGAACAACAAGAGATGTTCGAATCTGAATATATATTACTCTTGGAAGCGGAGCTGGTCTTCGGGAACATTGTCAATTAGATTGATCTGATCATAGAGAGAGAAAGCTCGTCTCAGAGATGGCAAAACAGGACTAGAATGATTCGGAACTTCTTTTCTCATGCTTTGAATCAGTTTTGGCAAAGTCGCCATAGATTTCAGCCTCGTCGCCATCTCCGCGTCCTGTCCTGAATCCTGATGGACAATTTTTGCAGCCGTCGAAACATTTAACCAACCCGGTTTAGTTGTTTAACTCTACCATCATCGGTTATCGGATTTAATTGCCAAAACCAAAAGCGAACCAAATTCATAGATACTCGCTTACTAGACCCAACACATAAATCCATCAAGTTGATGACAAGAATCTCGTTTAACCAGAGAAAGTGTATGTATATTATTATTCATAGGAAACATAACTTTAAACAAATAAAATATTGTGGAGCCAAAAATACATAAACTTGTTTGCGTTCTCCACTTCCTTATTACCAAAGATCAAATTCAAAAATAATTTCAGAATGTTTTTCACTTGTGTCCCCAAAAATTCAAGAGCTAGGTCAAACGATTTTTATGGAGAATAAAAGGAAGGAGCTGGCAGGAAAGGAAATGGTGCAGCAGAAGCATAGGCCACAGGAGGTTGAGCAGCACGTTTCTTTCGCCTGTGAGTTTTTACTTCATCGGATGCAGCATTTGATAAACCGGCTACTTCTAGGACTGGTTGCTGGTTATCATTAGAGACACGGTGTAGAAGCAGACCAGACATGAAAACAGGAAGGAAGAGAAGACTGGCATGGAACATCTTCCTTGCTTTTTGCATTGTTCGGTCCCGGTAGAAGGAAAACGCTGTAGCAGCAATTGCTAGTGTGAGAAGTGTTGATTCGATGCAAAACCAACTCGATGTTAATCCCCCTGACACAAAAAAATGGAAGGAACAGCAAAATCAGAAACAGCAGTCTATGTCTAAGAACTAATATGTAGATGAATCCACAAAGGAGAAAAGACTCACAGTCATAGGCGATGAAACCGAGAGGGACCATGTAAAAGCAGTTCCTAAGAGCCACTGCTGCTATTCTCTTCCCTGAAGGATCAAAGAGAGACAGCATCTTGTAACTGAAAACAAGGGAATAAGGCACAACGTCAGAACTTGACTGCTGTGTTCGCGAATGTTAGATTCTAGCGGAAAGAATTCATTATCTAGCCACCACAAAATTAACTACTGTGACACTTTATACTTTTAAAGCTGATCCTCTCTTCGATATTTCTATTATCTTAGCACTATTTAGGGATCTGAGATCATTCAGCGGAACTGAACACTTTCAAGATCAACACTATATGGGAAGGAGACATTCTAATCTCATATGAAACCATATGGTCTTACCCTCCAGCTGTATAATCATTGCGGCAGAGGTATGCAAGGGCCATAAAATGAGGAATCTGCCAAAAATAAAGAGCAGCTGGAAGAATCATCGAATTGAATGAGATCTGACCAGAGGCTGCAGCCCACCTGCAAAAAAAAAAAAGAAAACCAAAATAAAGAAGCATGAACGATTATTCCATTTTGAGTTGAAAACCAGTATGCAAGCCTTGCAAAACAGAAAATAAATCTGCTAAAAGTCAGCCATAAACACTTAAACTCAGGAAAAAGCAGACACGAACTAAGTGAAATAAAGAGGAAAGGGAAAAAAATTACCCAAGCAAGGGTGGGATGGCACCAACAACAGCACCAACCCATGTGTTGATAGGGTGAAGTTGCTTCAACGGAGTATAAACAAATGCATAAAGGACAAGATTGGCAGATGCAAGTCCAGCAGCCATCATATTAGTCTGCAATAACCTTGTCGTGGAAGCAAAAGATTAGATTTATAATCTCTCCCATAACTGAGACATAATCACATAGAAACAAGCAGTCACCTTGCTAGCCAACAAACAAGCACCAGAAGTACCGGCAATAGTTGCCCACGCAACAGCATGTGGAACACTGATGCGTCCTGAAGGCAATGGCCTTTGCATTGTTCTCTTCATCTTAGCATCATTGCTTATCTCAAAAATCTGGTACAACAGAAAACAAGCAAGCAAGAAAGATCAGCTACATGAACACAACGAGGATTCAAAAAATTATAAGATTTTTCACATTTCAACGGCGTAGTACTGTAATAACAGCTTTTTTCCCAAACATCAAGGAGATCATTCACTATCAAACCTCCAGAATGGGATTGGAAATTTCTGTTATTTAGAGGATAACTCAAGAGGGAGGAGAGAGATGAAACCTGATTCAAGGAATTAGCAGATGCAGCAATCATCATGGTGCCAGCACAAGTGTAACAAAGTCCCGGAAAGTCAATTGCAGCATTTCCCGTACCCAGAATATATCCAGTGCCAGAGGTCGCAACCACGAGCATGCTGCAGAGGTCAAACGAATGAATAGCACGAAAGATACCCTGAAGATTTGAGTCCAATTTTCAAAATTGCCATGAGAAACTAAAGGTAAACATACCTGAGTCGAGCTTTGGAAAGCTCCCAGTAACAACGAGCGTAGTGGTGCCCTAATCCAGCCGCAGACGCAACTCTCGAAGAATCACCGGCGGTAGATGTGGCGGCGACAGTACCTGATGCAAAAACTCGATTCGCATCGGATCTGTCCCCAGAAATCGCTAGCTTAGCAGTTGATTCCGACGAAAACGGAGGCTGGGATAAACTGTTGACGGCACATAATTCGCGGGACCAAGGATTCAGTCTAGGGTTTGGCAACGAAGAAGAAGAAGACACAGAGATCCTCGAGGAGAAACAAGACACAGCAGATCTTCGCCACATCGTATGAACTAACGTTCCTTAACCCGAATCACTACGCGTTGAGGGAGATCGAGAGATAGTTCTTCATCATCTGTCCAGTTTGATTGCTCTCAGATAATCAGGTCACGGTGACTCTTCTCGCTTTACAAAGAAATGAAAATTGACGGACCTATTAAAATACTTGATATTGTTTTAGGCTTAGTCGAATATTATCTGAGAATTCTGGGGTACTTTTATAAATAAATTTAAGTATTAACTAATGGACCATGGTTGTGGATGTTCACTTGTTCGTCTTTTACCCATGAAGTTAGTATTAAAAAAGCATATTATAAGTGAAAAAAAAAATACTTTTTGGCTGGGCTTATGCCAAATTTTCTCGAGACCCACAAAAAGAGAGAATCAAACTTCTTGGCACAATTTTTTTTGTAGCCAATTGAGGTTACTTGTGGAAAAAAAAAAACTGAATCGCATGCAAGAGCATTTGGTTATTGACGGTAGTAATCTATTTAGTATTTACTAGTAAATATTGGTTTATATAAAAAATGTTCAAAGTTTTTCTTTGCAGGTTATGTTTTTTTTAGAAATCAAAGATGAATATTTTTCTATTGCTATTTTTATATAAAAAATATTTAGTGAACCAATAACAAATATATGTATATATAACATCGGGTAATTAATAGACAGGGCCGGATCTGAAAATTTGGGGGTTTAAAAAAAAAAAAAATGGGGACCAGTAATTCATTTCATACAAAAAAATATGTGGCCACTAATTTTTTCTTCTCTCTTAGCTTTTGGACTCATGTTTTACACTTTGTTTTTCGTGTTGAAATTCTTAGAAATTTCATGTCAAGAAAAATATAGTTAGGAATTGACTTTGTGTTTAAAATTTCAAATTTCCAATTTCAATACAAAAATAGCAATCTCAAATCTCAATTCTATTGTTTGAAAATAGTTACTTGACATGGCTGAATTTTAGCTGAGATTAAAATAGAAACAATTGACTAATTGAGAAAAGATTATTTGCGAAACTGGGCGAGTCGTGAAGAAGAAGAAGAAGCGTAAGAGTCGGAGAGAACAAAAAAAGGGAAGCATGGTCTTTAAAAAAAAATGGAAGCGTGATCTTTTAAAAAAAAATGAAACGTGATCAAGGGTTTTGTTTTTTAGTTTTATAAAAAAAAATTATTGATATATTCTATGGGAGCCTGTTAAAAATGGGGGCCAAGACAAATGTTTCATTGGGCTTTGCCCAGATCCGGCCCTGTTAATAGATATTCGAAAACTTTAAAATTTAACGGTATTTCATAAATGTGGACACATAATTTTGACGAAAAAGAGTCGGCAATTTAAGCCATAGCTATGGTCCATGTCACGTTGCATGAATCTCATGAGTCAACTCCGTGTGCAAAGTATGGTCTTTGGAGAGGATAAAATACATGTTTTTGTTGTTGCTAATAAAAAAAATACTCTTTCTCTCTGGGTAACATGAAAATCTTTTGGAGTGTATTCAATAAAGAATGTAGTAGAGTGGTTTGTATTAAAATGGTAAATTATGTATTATTTAAATATAAATTTTATAAAGTTTTATAAGTTTCGATGTTATTAGACTAGTGCTTTTGGATAAGTTCTTTTTTATTAATCTGGAAAAGAGCAAAAATTGATACATAGATTCAGAATAGTTTTTTTTTTCTTTCCATTTTTGGTATAGTCAAAATTATGAAGTGGGTAACATAATAAAAGCAAATTGGAAAGAAACAAAAAAAAAAAAAAATACTAAACGGCTGTAATCTCTAAAATTATAATGCAAACATAACACAACTCAAACTGAACTCTAATTCACGGCTTTGGTCATGACGCTGGTTAAAAATAGTAAGATTAAGCATTTTGACAAAGCCATTAAGCTCACAATGATACTAATCACACCCAGAAATTGGAGATACTTTTTTATCTTCAACGGGAAGTTTTAGTAAGGCCATTAGCGAGAGAGCTTTTGCAAAACCCTAGGAAATCAATAGCTGGATCTTCACCATGGAACTGGTGAGTCTCGTTTCCTTGTTAAACTTTGCTTTGGGAATTTCGGATTTCCATGTGACTCGTCTGCTGGGTTCCTATGCGTAGAAAAGGAGTAGACATTAGGATCAGGATGACGACAGCGACAGCAGCGGCGGTACCAGAGCGCTGACGAGATGGAGCTCGATGATGCTTCACCCAGTCCCAGCTCTTACCCATGGCGAGAGGGGCGACCACCCTAAGTCCAAAGCCAAGAATTTTTTTTTTTTTTTTGTTATAAAATTTTATTAAAAAAACTCATGATCTATTATCTTTTTTTTTATAGCAAACTTTTGATCTATTAGTATTTACATATATAAATAAGTAAAGTTCGTATCTATATCAATGCGATTAACAAAAGGAGATCATAATCTAAACTTATTTTGCATTCTAAAATATCACATATTTACGGTTTATTAGATTTTTGTGCTCTTAAAATACAACACATCATAAAAAATATTAAATATGAAAAACCAGTAAAAACAAAACATTAATACACATTAACTTCTTTTTTACTATGTCATTAATTTCCACACAATACTTTGACAAGCTAATATTCCTTAGTCCACAAAAACTCTTTATGTCTTTCATCCGTATTAATTTATTTTTGCACTCCATTAGCACCAATAATGTATGCATTTCACATTTTTCTTTCTCTAAAACTATATTGCCTCATAGAGTCTCGACTACCGCTTTTGACTACATAAACTTCATCTTGCAAATTTTAGAAAGAGACATAACACATACTTTCGAAGAGGCTTCCAATTTAGTATCTCTTTTGTTACGTTTTGCTTCCTTTATCTGGTAGCTTCATTTTGTTTTTGCTCAAGTATTTTTCTCTCATCCCAAATAGATTGTTCTAAAATTGGAAAACTTGGGCATTTGATATTTATACAAATGTAAAGTGTTTTGCATGACCAATTCGTCTCTAATTTCACCATGGAGTCAGTGATTTTGATCAAACGTTTGAGTTTTTATGAAAGAAATAAAAAATAAAAAATGATCACTTCATCTTTAGCTTTGTTGTAGATTATGTTCTCAAAGTTTTTTAGATTTTTACTTTTTAAGAGAAAGATTGAGATTTTGTAAAAATGAGTTCTGGGCAAAATACAATATTATCTTATGTGTAATTGACTATGAATAAAATAACGCATAATCAATGTTTCTCTTCTAGACTTAAATATGTTGATTGATTCTTTAATTGTAGTTTTGCATAAAAGAAAAGACACACAACTTCTTCTCCAGATGGTTCCCAATGCCTCTTGAGTTGCTTCTCCATAATGAATCTATCAAAGATGAGAAAAAACTATTGCCCAATGTAAAAGTCTAAAACATGTATCAATATTTTGTTTGTAGTTTGAACTTGTAGTTAATATTCATGACGAGAAAGTGTTTGTCATTGAAATTTTTTTGTTTGTATAAGGAGCTATTAAATATGAGAGCTGTGGAGTTTCTAACTTGGGTAAGAAAATGTAGAAATGTAAATCACATGTTTGAAATTGATCTTGAAATAAAAATATGTCCAAAATGTCATGCTCAAACCTTGCACGAATGAATAGTGATACTAAGACCGTATACGAATACGATCTGCATATAATCATTTAGTACATTTAATTTTTAAATTTTTGTCAATTTAAAAATATGGACCTTTTAAATGTCATGCTCAAACCTTGCACGAAAAAATAAGGTCGTCAATTTTAAAAATATGGACCTTTTATTTATCTTTTAATATCTCCTCACGAGTTTAAGGAAACAAGAACTGCCTAAATTCTTAAGTCCAACACCCACAACGATCTTCGGTTCTTGGTTATTTTTGTCCAAGTGCTTATCACCAGCGGTAACTCTGTCAGTGGCTGCTCCTTCCTTGTCGTCTGTGAGAAATCCAAAACAGATGCCCGATCATTAAAAATCCAAAAACATCCTTTGAAATACAAATTCAAAGGATGTATAAGATCATTACAAGACAACGTACAATTAACAAACAAAGCCGATGTATTTGGAAAAATTGCGGAGATGTTGTTTGGATCAAACAAGGGATATCTCTTATGAAGATGTTAACATTGTTGATCATGTATTTTCTGGTAGTCTCGGTAAGAACTCGAACCCAAGTGTCAACAATTTTCAGTATGGTTTAAATCTGATTCTGGAAAAGATAATGCTCATTTCTTTTTTCAGATTCGTTGCTGCAACCGCAACTCTGTTTTTGAGACATTCGAATACTGTCTTGGGTTGTCTTTGGAAGTAGAAGGTGTAGATGACCTCCAGGGTGCTCTAAACTCATTTACACGTGTGGAAAAGCTTGAAGAGCAATCCACATATGATAAATGTAAGGGAAAAGCTTCAAAGGAGAAGCACTTGCTCGATAAGGTGCCACTTGTTGCCACTTTTCTTCTAAAAAGATTTAAGACGAATGGAGGTATTCAGGAAAAGATCTCAAACCCAATCAAGATTCCATTGGAGTTGAACACACAACCTTACATGAAAAACAAGGTATGTACAACTATTTTAATTATTTCCTTACATTTTTACGTTAGATTGACACATCTTTTATCTCTTTTCTACAGGTTTCTACTAAATACCATCTATATGCTTTTGTGGAGCATATAGGGGAAACATTAAAGGAGGGACATTACATTTCTTATGTAAGGTCAGCTCCAAAAACATGGCATCGGTTTAATGATGACCAGGTAACTGTTTAGTAACTTCACTTTATTTGTATTGTCTAAATTTCTTGAAGATTTTGATATATACATGCAGTTTTCTTGGTAGGTCAAGAGAGTAGAGGAAGACTGTCTTAAAACAAAAGATTTGTACCTTCTCTTCTATGCAAGAGAAGGTACTCCCTGGTTTGAAGAGTTGCAACCAATTTATGAAGCTAGCTTCATGAATTCTATGGACAATAATTCTCCCACGGACAGGCTCGAGCCTGATGGTAAGCTTGCTTCTAAACATCAGAAAAAACCTCTTATGCAAAAAACCTCTTTCTTTATATCATCAAACTTATGAACTTTATTCTTATGCAGAAAAAACCTCCCAACAAAAGGAGTTTGCACCGGTTATCATTGTGGACGATGTATCGTATGGTTGCCATATTAGTTTTGTTAGGAAACATATTCTTAGAGAAGAGAAGGTGCTTGAAGAGATTAAAAAAGCAGGGAAAGAAAATGTTGAAAAATCAGAGAAACAGAAGTTTGCGGAGGCTTGGTACGAAGATTTCAAAAAACATACAGAGCTGATATAGCGTCCTCTCTCAAGTGCCGGGACTCCTCTCTTGTATGCATGTGATCAAGAAGAGAAGCAGAGTTTCGAGATTTGCTCGTTTTTTCACGCCACAAAAAAAGTGAACAGGTAAGTCTTTCATCTTTGAAGTAGTATAAACTTGATATTAATCTTTCACGCACGTTACAAGTACAACTTTCTAATACATGTGTCCAAAGCAATCTCATCTTGTTAACAATACTAATTAAGTAGCTTGTTTGAATACTCTTTTATTGTTTCTGTTTCCTTCATTTTCTGCATCACGAATTCTCGAATCAGATTAAGTATCTGCATGCATGTTTTCTACATTTTCTTATTTTATAAAATGCATGCTGTCTACACGTGTGTCTCTTTTTCATTTTTAACAATTTGGATTTATTTTATTTTACTTAAATTTTCCAAGTTTTTTTGTGTTTAATATTCTCACGTGTTCTATTTATTACAAAAATATATTTCATTTCTTTGTTTTTCTTTCCTCTTCGAGTTTTGTTTCTCACTTCTTTCGTGTTTAGTGTATTAGTATTATTTACCGGAAAACAAATTGAACTATGAGACTTCTTTGTCTTAATTTTCTTCTTCTTCATATTACTCTTAATCTAAATAACTTAAATATGTTTCTTTCAACCACTCTCACTGGTTTGGTTAACTATTTTGTAAAACCTCAACATTTCATTTTTAATGATATTTACATTCAAATCAAAAAAAAACAAAACCACTCTCACTGGTTTGGGATTTGTTCAGGCCTCTTCAGATCATATTTGTTTTATGAAGATTACTAATGTTGTGGAGTGCTACAATATTTACAAGTTAATCTCATTAGAAAAACATTATCGTATATACGTATACAAACAATTGTCTAAATTTTATAATTTACCATATAACAAAGAACTCAGATCATCTGCAACGCAGACCACCATTTCTTGATACTCTTAAACCGATCCACTGGTGTGGGTTGCTCTGATCTCTGGAGGAAGTGTTTGAACCATTTGGCTGAATCTTTAGCATATCGTTTTAGATCATCTTCATAATCAATAAGGTACCTCCACTATTCGCCTTCTCTCTAGCAATTGTACATGTCTTTAGTGGCAATAATATACATTTTGTTACAGGTTTTGGAGATTAGTACTAGTCTGTATTAGAGCATTCATATTAGCCCAAATGTGATAAGTCCAAATGTCATGTAACTAGGGCTTCTAAGCAAGTATATTAGTATAGATATCTTTGTTATGAGGACTTGTTTTGTAACCTAGAGAGTTGCCATTAAGCAACTCTCCCCTTTTTCTATTTTATGGATCCATCTAAAATCTTTTAGATCTTGGTGACAATCTTAATCTATATATATTTTTTTATAAAATATGAATTTATTATCAGAAACAAAAAAGAACCGAGTTCTATTACAATGTTTAATAAGACCAACAGTTTCAGTGGCCAAAAAAAAGAAACAGCCAGAAAAAACTAACAAAGGGGAAAGATACACGAGAGAATTCTAAGCATTTGTGAACCATTGGGAGAGCAATCCTTGGTAATCCTTATACGAAAGGCTTGCTAGGAGAGTATCCCTGATAGATCGATCAATTTGCCGGAAGAGACCTTCCACATGAATGGAAGTGAAAGAATGAATGCAGTTGTTGCGTTCTTTCCATAAGAGGTACACCGTTGTTTGGACAGCAATACATTTAAGGGTCTTGCTGATTCTTCGAGATGGCGTTTTCATCCAAGAGGTCAGAAACTCCCAATTCAATATGGAGAGATTGGTTGAGCATAGATGATGAAGGGCTAGATTCCAAACCTGCTTAGAGAAGCTACACATGATGAAAAGATGGTCACGACTTTCAGGTAGAGAATTACAAAGGCTGCAAACATCTGGTACATCTATACCTCAAGAGACCATTCTAGACTTGGTAGGTAGACGGTCTAAAGTAGCGGTCCAGAAGTGGAATGCGTGACATGGAACCAAGTGAGTGAACCAAACAGCATTGCACCAAGAAACTAATTCACCTGTTGGCCTTAACAATTCCCAAGTACTCTTAGTAGAGAAATAGTTACATCTCTGTCCTTCCACACCCCAAGTGTAAACATCATGACCTGCCTCAGAAATAGGTGGAGGAATATTAATAAGAGTACTTCGAAGCACACCTATCTCAGCATATCTCGACCTGATAGGAGGAAGTCTCCATCCTATTCCTTCTCTTGTCGCTTGCATAACCGTCGAATCAATAGGGACGCCAATTCTTAGAGGCCCATTAGGACCAATATAATAAAAAGACGACCTAGTGACAACCAGTTATCGAACCAGAAACTAGCCTTAATCCCATCTCCAACATCACAACCTATGAGTTGCTTCGCCAAAGGTCTTAAAGCCAACAAAAATTTCCAAACCCATGATTGGTTACACCGATCCTCAGCTAGCCAGAAGTTATTTTGCTTTAATCTGTGTTCTTTGTTCCAGGCCACCCATAAGGAGTTGCTATTTGAGAAGAGCAACCAAACCAATCTCAAACATAGAGCTTTATTCCAAACTGAAAAATCCCTTAGCCCCAACCCTCCTTCTGATTTTGGCAAACAGACATTGCTCCAAGAAACCCTTGAGGCTGGTCTTTTTGAAATGTCTCCTGACCATAGAAAGCTTTTACACATCCTCTCAATTGCTTTGATACAACCTTTCAGAAGAGCAAACGTAGACATCCAAAAATTAACCAAACTATAAATAACTGAGGTTAGTAATTGAAGTCTACCTGCATACGATAGGCATTTCACAGGCCAGCTAAAAAATATGTTCATGATCTTATCCAATAGAGGTGAATACTCTGAGATTTGAAGTCTTCTACTCAAGAGAGGAAGACCCAAGTACCTTATTGGAAATGAGCCGCAGTGGTACCCAAGGCTATTAGTTAGTGATTCTTCCTCAGAGTTTATTCCCGCATTGAACAATGCTAATTTATCCTTGTTTAGACCCAATCCGAACAGATCCTGAAAAATGTCAAGAGTACTCAATATTTCCTGAAGAGAGGCAAAAGAACCATCATAAAATATCACCAAATCGTCAGCAAACGATAAATGAGAAATTTTGGGATTTCTTGCTAGCGGGTGGTAGCCAATCAGTCCTTCCTCGAATTTAGAGTTCAAAAGACTAGCAAAAATCTCCATTGCCATAAAAAAAATGAAGGGTGAAAGGGGGTCTCCTTGTCTCAAACCTCTATTGCCTTTGAAATAACCACAAAGATCCCCATTAACGCTTACGGAGAAAGATGTAGTGGATATATATACATTGCTGAATCCAGTTTATGAAAACCCTCGGGAAGTTGGCAGCCTCAAAAAACTGAAGAATGAACTCCCAGCTGATAGAGTCAAAAGCCTTTCTGATATCC
The DNA here is from genome assembly GCA_002933915.1 of Eutrema heterophyllum. Lineage (NCBI taxonomy): Eukaryota > Viridiplantae > Streptophyta > Magnoliopsida > Brassicales > Brassicaceae > Eutrema > Eutrema heterophyllum. The sequence goes on from PKMM01057010.1 coordinate 615,509, forward strand.
ACCTTTAAAAAACCTCTCAGAGACGCATCTTTTCTTTGAAAGCCTTGGACCAGCTCAGTGGCGAGCAACACATTTTCCACCAGTAGCCTACCTTTAACAAAGGCATACTAAGAAGGACTGATCATTTGTGGTAGGAGACGCTAGAGCCTACGAGCCAGAATCTTAGAGATTATTTTGTAGACAGCATTGCAGCACGAGATCGGCCTGAAATCCCTAAGTTTATATGCGCCTTGTGACTTAGGGGCTAGAGAGATAGCAGTTGCGNAGGAAGTTTCCATCCTATTCCTTCTCTTGTCGCTTGCATAACCGTCGAATCAATAGGGACGCCAATTCTTAGAGGCCCATTAGGACCAATATAATAAAAAGACGACCTAGTGACAGCCAGTTATCGAACCAGAAACTAGCCTTAATCCCATCTCCAACATCACAACCTATGAGTTGCTTCGCCAAAGGTCTTAAAGCCAACAAAAATTTCCAAACTCATGATTGGTTACACCGATCCTCAGCTAGCCAGAAGTTATTTCGCTTTAATATGTGTTATTTGTTCCAGGCCACCCATAAGGAGTTGCTATTTGAGAAGAGCAACCAAACCAATCTCAAACATAGAGCTTTATTCCAAACTGAAAAATCCCTTAGCCCCAACCCTCCTTCTGATTTTGGTAAACAGACATTGCTCCAAGAAACCCTTGAGGCTGGTCTTTTTGAAATGTCTCCTGACCATAGAAAGCTTTTACACATCCTCTCAATTGCTTTGATACAACCTTTCAGAATAGCAAACGTAGACATCCAAAAATTAACCAAACTATAAATAACTGAGGTTAGTAATTGAAGTCTACCTGCATACGATAGGCATTTCACAGGCCAGCTAAAAAATATGTTCATGATCTTATCCAATAGGGGTGAATACTCTGAGATTTGAAGTCTTCTACTCAAGAGAGGAAGACCCAAATACCTTATTAGAAATGAGCCGCAGTGGTACCCAAGGCTATTAGTTAGTGACTCTTCCTCAGAGTTTATTCCCGCATTGAACAATGCTGATTTATCCTTGTTTAGACCCAATCCGAACATATCCTGAAAAATGTCAAGAGTACTCAATATTTCCTGAAGAGAGGCAAAAGAACCATCATAAAATATCACCAAATCGTCAGCAAACGATAAATGAGAAATTTTGGGATTTCTTGCTAGCGGGTGGTAGCCAATCAGTCCTTCCTCGAATTTAGAGTTCAAAAAACTAGCAAAAATCTCCATTGCCATAACAAAAATGGAGGGTGAAAGGGGGTCTCCTTGTCTTAAACCTCTATTGCCTTTGAAATAACCACAAAGATCCCCATTAACGCTTACGGAGAAAGATGTAGTGGATATATATACATTGCTGAATCCAGTTTATGAAAACCCTCGGGAAGTTGGCAGCCTCAAAAAACTGAAGAATGAACTCCCAGCTGATAGAGTCAAAAGCCTTTCTGATATCCACCTTTAAAAAACCTCTCAGAGACGCATCTTTTCTTTGAAAGCCTTGGACCAGCTCAGTGGCGAGCAACACATTTTCCACCAGTAGCCTACCTTTAACAAAGGCATACTAAGAAGGACTGATCATTTGTGGTAGGAGACGCTAGAGCCTACGAGCCAGAATCTTAGAGATTATTTTGTAGACAGCATTGCAGCACGAGATCGGCCTGAAATCCCTAAGTTTATATGCGCCTTGTGACTTAGGGGCTAGAGAGATAGCAGTTGCGTTCCACTGTTTTAGTATCTGACCCGATATAAAAAATTCATGAACTACCGCTATTAGATCAGTTCCAATGATGTCCCAACTTTTCCGAAGAAACTCTCCTGTGAACCCATATGGCCCATGAAATTTCTTTGCTGGCAATCTGAACACTTCTCTTTTAATATCCTCCAGAGTAACCACCTTGATCAACATTTCTTTAGCTACATCTGTACATCGAAAAGGAGTTAGCATTCTGATGTGATATTTACCTTCTTCCGATAGAGAAGTAGACTGGCCACCCAACAAAGCAGAGTAGATATCCACACTATGCAATTGGACATCCTCAATTTTCTCGAGTCTTTGTCCTTCTTGGTCAATCAAATAATGAATTTGGTTGATCGATCTCCTAGCAGTAACCACCCGATGAAAGAAAGCAGAGTTGCAATCCCCACTAGCATTCCAAGTGACTCTTGCTCTCTGTTGAAGGAATCTCTCCTCGGCCAAGGCAAGATTGAACCATTTCTTATAAGCTTTTTTCTCTAAGCCAGCAAGGAGAATGTTGGGGTTAGATAAAAAACTGTTTTGCCAACTTTGAAGCTCCTCTTGGGCCTCCTTAACTCTGTTTTCAAGATCAGAGTAATGATCATTGTTCAGATTCTTAAGGACTAGCTTCAACGATTTCAGCTTCTTTGAGAATCTGAACATTGTTGTTCCTTCCACGTATAAGTTATTCCAATGAGCCAATACTCTAGGAAAAAACTCCTTATGCTTTAAAAGAAAGTGAGATATTTTGAAAGCTTTCTTGGATCGAAAAGAAGAACCCAAAACAATGGCAGCTGGACAGTGATCCGAGACATCCATTTCACCAAAATAGCCATAAGAAAGGGGGTATTTCATCTACCAGTTGTCGTTGATGAGAATCCTATCTAACTTCTTGGCTATCGGATTTAGCTATTGGTTGTTCCACCAAGTAAACATATTACCCCTGAAAGAAATATCAAATAATCCTGCTTCTTCAATGCAATCTCTAAAGTCAGTCATACCTCTAGAAATTCTAGTGCCACCCTGAGAATTTTCTTGAGGATTCAGAGTTTGGTTGAAATCCCCTAGGACAGACCAAGGCTTTGAGGATATGATAGGATCATCATCTAAACTACACAGCTCCAACCAAAGGTGTCTTCGCTCATACTTGTTGTTCATAGCATAGACGTAATTAAGAAACAACCACCTCATCCGAAGAGTTAGGAATCTTAACAATACACGTTATCATTTGATTGGATTTTGAGTGAATTGTTAGATGGATCGAAGGATCCCAAAGCACCCAAATCCTGCCCAACTCTGGAAACTCATAATTACCCACAAAATTCCAGCCTGGAAACGATGATGAAATGTACTTCTAAGACTTGTGAATCTTCACCCGAGTCTCAATAATGCTACCAAAAGGGGCTTTATAACGCCTTAACCACTTCCTGAAACTACTACGCTTAATACTACTATTAAAGCCTCTAAAGTTCTAGCAGAAATTGTCTACTCTCATCAACGAGTATTTTTGTTCCTCGAGTTCTTACCCAAGGTGATTTTTTCATGCATGCGTTCTTTTTTATATATAACCCGTATGAACTGAGAGTCGTCCTCCTGATTTTCCTCTTCCGTCAAAACATAATCTGTTACATAGTCTTCGAGAGCATCCTGATCCGAAGATGAAGGAGTTTCCGAAGGACTTAGGTCTGAACCAGAGGAGGATGAGGCGATCTGAATAGTTTTCCCCTTCCTTTTTGATCTATTCATCAAAGAACTCCCAACTTGATTCTCTTCTTGTTGGCAGATAAGGTATATCTCTCTACTCTTCGGCTGCTCTTGAAGCTGGAGATTCTCATAAGCAGCTTGTTTCTTAACCTTACTCGTGGTGATTTTCTTCTTTTACCTCTTCTTGATCAAATCATCAGCTTGATTCGCATCAACTTTACCTATTACCAAAGGTTCACCTCCCTTAGCTTTTACCTCTTCCTTAGTAGCACTTCTCTTGACACAGGGGCAATTATCAGCAATATGAGCTGATGAATTGCATCTCAGGCAAGTAATGGGAGCTGTTGGGCAACGTTTTATGTTGTGCCCGACTTCTTTACAATAGTCACAAATTGGAGGCAGCCAGGGACAGGAAACCTCGACCATGTGAATCTCACCATATTCAAACTGGGCATTGACAGCCTCAGAAAGAGGTTCTGTCAAGTTGATGATCATGAAAACTTTCGTAACTTCCAGATTAACCAAATTAGCAGTTGTTGGATGGAGGAACAGAGGATCCTCTAGCATTCCCGCCACATGCTCCAAACCTTCTTCAGAGAAAAAGTGTGGCGGAACACCTCTGAGCTCCAACCAAACCGGTGCTTCAGAAAGCTCTGGCATAGCAGGAGTAAGACATGGAGAGTAATCCGCGACAAACATAGTTTGACCCTCAATATGCCAAATACCTTGACTCAGGACGCGAGCTTTTGTTGCAGGACTATGTATCTTGATTAGAACCGTCTTCGAACCAAGCTTCGAGATAGTGATATCTCTCTGCTTGAAGCTCCAAATTCCATTCAGAATGGCGTGGAGAGCCCCGTGAGACGGAAGATTACCGTGGAACTGAATAATAATGAAAGAATCTCATTTACTCTGATTTCGCTGGATGACTGTGTTTGGAATTTTCACACACCATTCTCCAGAATCCAGGAGAAAGGGGACTCCTTTCTTCGACATTCTACTAGACGGACCTTTGACAATTTCCCTCCACGATGGTTTAGTAGCGAGGCCAACTTCATCAACCAAGGCATGACAAGAAGAGTTTGGTGGCAGGTTCTTAGATCCGGTGTCCGAAGCAGTTGGATCTGAAGCCGATGCTGGTGGGCGTGATTCCTCGGCACCCGAAGACGAGCCTGCTACCACAGGAGGAGCCGATTGGACAGAATCCGGAGAGATCTCAAAATCAAAACTCTCCTTGGACGGGAAACTCGCTGGCGAAGAAATCGAAGGAAAATTAGAGGATTTCTTAGAGAGGATCTTTGCAACCAAGGAAGGAGGAAGGTGTTGCGGGGATTTTTTACCCTTCCCCATATGAGAAGGAGGGAGACCGTCGCCGGAAGGCAACGGCGGATCGAAGGATTTTGGTAATCTCCTTTATCGCCTATGCGAGAAGAAGAAGAGATTACACTAAATCATTTTTTCCTTTTGTTACTTTGCACGATAAAGCTCAATGAGCTATATATTTCTATTTTCATCATTTTTATCTATTTCATTAAGTTCATTAGAACATCAATAAATGCTTGTTTTGAAATCTCTATCAGTCTAGACATTGGTGGAGAATTGACCCCGATTATCTAAAAAATTTACACAATCATAAGATATCTGTACGTAGATAATTGTACTTAATCTTTTGTTTTGGTCATCAACTGCAATTAATCTCTCTTGGATTCATAGGATTCAGTTTCAAAGTACATAAAACGAAAGAACATACACTTTGCGAGTTTCATAATTACGAATACATCGATCTCGGCACTAGATGTTCCCTTATTGGTAATATACATAGATTACTAGCTAAAAGACCACAACTTGAAAATCTAAAGAGGCTCGTCCACAAAAGGTTATCTAGGTCCCAAAGAACTTCGTGGCCCTAACAAGAAACCCAACTGATCATTGGGATTCTCAAAAGCGCAGCGATCTTTCTCTTCTTCTTCTCCTCTCGATTTGTAACAATAAACGAAACATGACAAGCACATGTCCAACTAATAAAGTTTAATTTAATTTAGAAGTTTATTAGAGTTTTCCTTTTAGTTGTTAGAAAATAGGCAATTTCCTTTTTAGCAATAATGTTAAGTCTTTTAATTATAAATATGTAAGCTCAGAAAAGAGCAGAGAACACATTCGATCAAATCAGAGCAATAAACAAGTTTTTCAGAATATTAGATTCAACTCTTTTTCTTTTGATATTCTGAGAACAATTTACGTTTCTTGCTCAAATCACAAAATCCAACAACTTCTCTCTACGATACCTTACCACAAAAACAATGGCTTCTTTGGGTAAATCTATTTCGCTAATTCAGCCGGTTTAAGATAACCGGTTTTGCTGCTTTAATTTAGATTATACACATGGGATCGATTGATATTTTCTTTTTGTTTTCATGGTTATGGAATTAAAAACAGAGGAGAGACATTGAACTCGACGAAATTCGAGAATTGGATAAAGAAGAGAAAAGCACCATCAGTGCCACACATGGTGAAATTGTACCACGAGATCAGAGAAAGAGGTATTAAGATCTTCTTGATCTCTTCCCGGAAAGAATATCTCAGATCTGCCACCGTCGACAATGTCATCCAAGCCGGTTAGTATGGCCGGTCCAATCTCATCCTCAGGTACAACTTAACCGCTGATCAAAAACCAAATTTTATTCGGTTCATACATTCTCTTAACCGGAAAAACCCAATTGAAACCAATAATTAGCTTTGAGTAGTTTGACTAGTAGTTTCATTTCATATATTCACTCACTCTAGTTAGTAATCGGACCAAAAGCAAAGTCACACTTTGACCACAAAAGCAAAGTCGGGTATTGAAAACCGAACTCTAATTGTTTACTATGTTCTCCAAACCAAATGAAAACAAATCCAGCCAAAAGGCAAGTTTGCCCACTTCTTAACCTTGAGTGGTTTTATTATATAATTCAAGTCAAGTTGAGCTTAAACTCGATATGTACATCCACCACCAAAAGCCAAACCGGGGATATTGAAAATCAACTCTATATGGTTCATCATATATTAACTAAACCAATTCAAAACCAAATTGAACCAAAAGCCAAGTTTGTCTACTCCTTAATAACTTGAGTATTTCACATACATTCACTCTAATTGAGCTAAAAACCGATTTTGTACACCCCTCTAGTAAATCATTCTGGTTTACAACCAGATTAGATAACCGATTTACTAAAACCAGAAAACTGAACAATGCAGGGGGCTAAAAGATGAGCAAAAGGAAGTGAAACAGTACAAGTCAGAGAAGAGGACATGGTTGATGAATCTTGGTTACAGAGTTTGGGGAGTGATGGGAGACCAATGGAGCAGCTTCGCAGGTTTTCATCTTCCCAAGAGAACCGTCCTTCAAGCTCCCTAACTCCATCTACTATGTCGCCTGATCAAAAGAAACCAAAAAAAAACTTTAAGTTAGCTTCTTTGAACAAGAAGAATAACCCACAAATAAGAGAGAGCAATTTTAGTTCTTCTTCTCCCTTTTTTGTGTTATTTTATATCAAGAGACTTATGGGTATCAAAAGGTTTGTTGATCAATACCAAACAAACAAGTAGAATGGTTGGTTATATTTACAATACCAACTAAGAAAGTGTTGAATGACTGCATCACCATTGTTCACAGCTTTCTCCAGTCGTGCCTCAAATGGTGTTGAGTGCCAATTCACGCTTTTATCCTGCACTTCCACAAAAGTGTCATTCTCTTAAGAAAAAGTACTCTTGATTGATTAATTGGCAATTGGTTTTTAAAGCGTGATGAGAATCAGACATTGGTTTGAGTAGCAGCCAGACTTGTGTTTCTCGGGTGTAGAGGTATTGCATTCACTACCCGTCTCAGGTGTTGATAACCAGGTTGAAAGGCTAGCATCAACGGCTAGTTTTTGGTTTCTCAGTTTTTTGGGTTCAATTCTGGATTTCGGTTTGAAGCTAAGTGTTTTATGATCACTCTGAGGGACTGTGGCGAAAGAAGAGTAAGCCCTTTTGTTGTCTTGATCTGAGATGAGGTTCGAGTTCTCCGTTTGAGACTGTTCCTGTATTGTTCTCCCTTTGGATTTAGGGGATTTCCACTGAGTGAGATTCTCAACCGGGTTAAGTACTCCTTGGACATAGTGGTTTCCATCTCTAACACTCTCATTAGACTTTCTCAGCTTTGCATCAATCTCCTCTGTTTAATCCAAAATCCTCAGTATAAGCTTCTTTGGTTAGGTTATGCAACTTATCCTTCATCACTATAATACTCTTCATCCTCATTGAGATCGCCCCCCCTAGTCTAACTCATCCTCGTCTACTTCATCATCGCTTTCTCTGCAATTCTTGTATCTGTGGTTTGAAGGATACGACCCTGAGAAGTTTGAGGCAACCTCACTGTTCTCGGGAGAAGACTGATCAGCCTTGCTTGACTTCAATGACCTCTCTTCGGGTTTGACCTCTTCTTTCTTCTCTTCCAAGAGTTCAACAGATTCTTGTAGCACAATGTGTTCATAGGTTTTGCCTTCAAAAGTGACTCTCTTTCGACTAGGGCTTGGACTGCATTTCTCTTCAGCCTTGTCACTAAGAAATCAGCTCAAAACTTGAATCTAGAGGAAGAGTACAGAAACAAATCAATCACTCACCAAATCTCAGTTTTTGGAATCTCAGAGGCTTTCGGTATTTCCTCAACCGTAGGTAGTCATGCTTTACAGATTCCACCGAGAGTTTCTATGCATAACAAATAATTCATTCGGAATCAGGCAAACCAATGGAAGTTAATTTGGATAAATACGGAGATGGTCTATATAGAAAGTAGCGTAATTCAAACTATTCACCACAAAAAATAAAAAGAGAGAATCAAACTTCTTGGCACAATTTTTTTTGTAGCCAATTGAGGTTACTTGTGGAAAAAAAAAACTGAGATTAGATGATAGATATTCAATTTGTTTTCTACAAGATGTAATCTTACTAACAGTAAGAAGAATTTTAGTAAATGCTTCAAATAATTCAAGTTCACCTTTTTTCTAACTAAACCAATCAACAGTCATAAAGAGTTTCACAAGACACTGTTTCAGACAAAAGAAACCACAGTTCCAGTGATATGTAGAAGAAGACAACTAGATAAACAACAAAACCTTCGACTTCTACTGGAAAAGCACCGTAATAATATAATCAAAACTGGTGGAAATCCATAAACAAATGACTCGTTAACGGAGTCTTTAAGAAGATGATGCTCGTCATTGTTCATCATTCATCAATGAGAGAATTCAACATCTGTCTGAATTCAGGAATCTTTTTCGCTTCCACAGCCATCACTAGACCCATCAGCTGATAATTCTTCATCTACGAGAATCGCCATTAAACCAAAGATCGCAGATCAGAAACAATCAAAATCAAAACCATGTGTATAGTCTGTAGAGAGACACTTACTTCTTGAGAAGTCACGAGCTGTGAGCGCATAGGGAATGTGAATGACCAAGAGCTGAGCTGCAAATGCATTTTTTTCCAACAAATGTTCAGAGAATTGTTTTTTCTTTTCGCACGGGAAGTCAGATAAGTAATGAGAACAAGTTACCTCAAGAAAAAGTTCATCTTCAGGCTTAAGGAATATCGTTTCCTCAATCTCTTCTTCACCATGACGAGGTTTTCTCTGCTTGGGATTCTTCAGCTATATAACCAAGAATCCGTATCACATTGAGAGGTTTCGAGAACCGAACAAAACAAATTCTTACGGTAACACAAAATTACCTTGTAAATCTTGGTGACTAGTATATATGACTTGAAGCGGAATGAGCTTTGAAGCTCCTCTGTAGGCTATACAAACAGAAAAACTTTTAAAATTGTTAAATTTGAAAGATTATTTAAAAGATCGAAACCTCGTCTTCGGTGGCCCATGATACTTCATCGAACAATCCATCATACAGCGGCGGAAGAAGTTGAGGAGGAAGATTCATCACCCTTTGAGATACCAATAAACCAACATCTTGAGCCTTTTTCTCCAAGAGCAGTTCTAGATCACTCGCTATCTTCTTCTCTGAACAAACTTTAAGAAGAAACTCTTTTAGCTCTCTAAAGCATTTATTGTCCTTATATCTTGCCAAGTTAAGAGCAGAGACAACAGCAAATAGCGCCTCGTCCTCATCATCTGCTACTTTCACTACGGTTCCTACTGTGGTCTGTTCCAATATCAAATCAACAAAACTGCTCAAATCCCACTCCTTGTCAGCGAGATAGTTTTGTAGGAGGATCTTGACTCCGTTAAAGTCTGTAGGTTTAGGATCAAAGAACTCAAAGTCTGCTTGGACATCCTCCTTCAAAGATCAACCATTGAAAAAGATAAAATAAGGGAGCTTTCCATCTATCTAAAAAATCAACAGAAGAGTAAATAATCCCTTACCTGAGAGTCTTCTTCATCAGAGGAGTCCGAAAATTGTTCCTTTTTCCCTTTTTTAGATAAATTTATCTTTATTTAGACAAGATTAGAATGATAGGTCATTACAATGTTTCTGAATCGAAATTCTCAGTCTAAGGTTTACTCACCAAAAGACATCTCCTGACAGTCTTGAGGATGAGGCAATTTACGCCTAGCCGTTGAAGCTAAAGCAAGTGAACGCATAAAGGGTGAAAATGCCAAAGGTTGATGCTTTGACAGTCTTCTTCCTGATGGTCTCCGAGGCATCTGATTAAATTCACAAAGCTAACAAACTTTCAGACTAATTCACTAAAACCTATGATAACGCTCATAAAAATCTGCTCTATGAATTTAGTTCAAGGAACTGTAGTTTTTGGAAAGACACTGGAGAGACGACGAGAGAAGAACCTACTAAGAAACGGGTAATGATACAATTAAAGGCTCTTAATGAGTTCCCCTAATCAGAAAAAAAAAATGAAAACGGACCTGGAAATGCTTACCGATATAACAGCGAGCAGAAGCTAAAAACCCTTCTGATCAAACACGGACACGACCCAGAAGCTCTCTGTCACTCTGTGTGTCTCTGAAAACCCAAAACCTTAACACGACTGTTCGACTTCGACCTATGAGAGAAGGAAGAAGTAAACGACGTCGTTTAGCCTGGATGAAACCCTAAGATACACGACATCGTGTTTAAAACACTAGAAAGAAAGAAAACCCGTTAAAACGACCTTGTTTGTGGTGTAGCACAATGCTATTGTGACATCCTTTGACCCATTTAGATATTTTTGATTACAAAGATATGGCGATATCAACTTGGGTAACGATCCAACAACTTCCTTAAATGGTTGGGAATCTTGGGATGATACATGGTGGTTTTGAACATCAACTTCTCAAAATGGATCTACAATAAAGCTCTCTACAATCTCAATCATAGCTTGAAGATGTCGAATTCGACCTACTTATATTGCTTGTTTGAATAAAACAAGAGGGATACAAGAGCTATTGTTATATTCCTGGGTCCATAATTGGCACAAAATGCCAGAGCAGAGAAACAAAAGAGTATCATTCAACATCTCCACAAGGTTTGTGCTCAGATGCAACCATTAAAAAAAGATCATCCAGCTAAATATTTTTAGTTTTAAAACTATGGTAATATGAATATATGAAAAGTAGATATTTTATGCAACTGTTGCTATATTTATGGTACAAATACAACTATAATCGTATACAATTCTGTAATATATAATTACAGTCCAAATAAATCGAATCAAAGAATCATATCATATCTCCTCACTATTCTACTTCCCACGTATTTCGTAAAACATGTAAAATTAACCTCAGTCGAAATAAAATAACGAATATATATACCCCAGAAGAAGAAAAAAATGATCAGATTAAAACGAACTAAAAGAATATCGCACGAACCACCATGAATCGTCTTCCTCAATAAACCTCTGATCGGAACAAAAATTGGCAGTCTCTTCATCTTCCGAGCCGCTAACAATGTGAAATGACCAAATACCCATCGAGGCTTAAGCCTCTGACTGTTGTTGTTGTTGTTGTCGTCTATCTGAGCACATACATTCTGGAACAGGATGTTTGGTAACATCTTTACCGGCTTTGCTCGTTCTCAATTCCGGCTGTCCTAAAGATTCCCGATGAAGATCTTTCACAATCCTGTTAAAATCTGATTCAGGAAGCGACGAATTCATGAAATAAGGAAGCATTTGTCTCTTATTAGGAGTGATATATTTCTTGTGACCAGCGTAAGCTCGTTGCCCTTGTAAGGCGTGTCCCATGTTTCCTCCATGAGACGGTATGAAAACATCGCTCTTTTCGCAGACAATGTAGTCGATCGCAGCCATAACCGAAGCTTTCTTGGCGAATGGTTCAAGCTCGTCTGGTAAAGCAAGATCATGCTTGTTGTAGAAATGAGGGAACTCTTTGGTTAATGGCTCCAACACCTCTTTGCCACCTAGAGGCTCTCCTCCTGCCCAATAGATTCTCGCATCCTTTGGGGCTTCTAAAGCTTTAAGCAGCCTGTGGAATGGCGAAAAAATGTTAATAATTCTCAAAACCTAAAAAACTGAACCATAAGCAAAAGGAATTGTGGATTTAGTTGTTGTTGTTATACCTTGTGACTTCTAGAGCGGTCAAAGGGCATAAACCGGCGAGTTTTCTCTGGTTGTAAGTCATGTTTGATCTACCGGTTAGAAGCTCGGGGTGGCGTTCTCTTTCGCTGTTGACTATTTCGTCGTACTCAGGAGTTAAACCGGGAAGACAACCGGTTCTAACCCAAACATCTTTCTCCATTCTTAGATGAAGTGAGAGATACTGTCCTTCGTTACGCATTCTTGAAGCTAGTTTGTTACCGAGTTCTAGAATACTCGGTGAAAATCTCAGCGCTTGGAAAGCTACCTGCAAGAAAATGCAAATGTTAAAAGCTGAGCTAACAGGATTATCTTTGGAGGAGTTCAAATAGCGAAGAAAAGACATTACCTTGCATCGGAGTTTCTGAAGATCAGAAGGAAGATCCTTGGAGAGTCTTGAATCGAGTCCACGGAGAAGTAAAACCCTTTCTCTGTTAATCTGCAAAAACAGAGGAAAGAAACACTATTAGCTTCAATGCTTCATACAGAAGACAAGAACCAATCAAACAAACCAAAGACAGCTCAATGGTAGCTGAATCATACTCGCTTGAGATAATGAGCACGAATCCATTGAGGAGAAGCGTGAAGTGGAGTCCTCTTCTCTTCGACAGGTCTCGTCATTACATGTGTTGAAGGCAAAGACGAAACAATATGAACATCATCCGCTAAAACACTCTTGAAATGCTCCAAATCGAATATATCCGCGAATTCACTAAATTGCAACAAACAAAAACAAAAACAAAAAAACACAATTAGATGTCACATGTTTATTGCTACATTCCTTTTTTTTATTTATCAAAATCTGAAATTTCGGGGTTTGGTTTATACCTTTCGTCTCCCCAAATGACATTGACCTGCAAAACAGGAACAACCAGAGAAGCACCAAGGATCCTAGCGATCACAACTGCATCAACAATCTGATTCCGTTGCTGATTCATCCCACCAGAGACAACCACGAGCAGATATTTCCATCTGTTCTTCAGAATCGAATTGCTATCTCTTCTATACTGGGAGCTAAATCCCAAACACGGCTTAAACCCCAACCCATCAGGCTGTTTCCAGAAATCACCTTCCGTCAACAAAGACTCGTTTTTTCCACCGTCTGATTGAAAAATCGCATTCGAGTTCGGATACCCAGAAGAAGATTTCGATTCCGTGTCGTTCTTTTGGGCGAAACCCAGATGGGACTCGGCTCGATGTTCTCCGTCGAAGCTTAATGGCTGATTAGTCGAACAAGGGTAACGAGAGAAAGGGGGAGAGATTGGGTCAACGTTGAATCCGAGTTTCAACATTCCAAAGAGTGAGACGAGAAAGAGGGTAAAGAACCAGATTCTAGGGTTCCTGTACGAGAAGCTGAATCTGTTGGTGCATCTCGAGGATTTCTTGGGGGAAACAAGAAGGGATTGTAAAGATGAAGAAGATAGAGAGTTTATAATCTGAGAAGGAACTGAGATGTACGAAACATTCTTCTTGCTGCTGTTGTTACTGTTTTTCGATAACGCCATTTCAGATGAAACGAAGAAAGAAAGAAGAAATCTTGTGATTTGGGTATTGAAAAGAAAGAGAGGTTTTTAAGAATTGGCAATGTTTCCTTACAGCTTCGGCGATGAACAAGGGAGAGACAAGAAAAAAAACGTGTGAGAGAGAAAGTGAGAGATGGGCGGCGGGAACGCGAAGTCTGATCAAAGTCCTGCAACGCGTTCTTAAAGGATGAGAGAGAGAGAGAAGGAAGAAGAGACCACATGGCAGTTTTTTTGAATTTGTTAAACAGTTTACTTAACTAATGAAAAATGAAAAATGAAAAATAAGAGAGAAGTTAATCCCTTATTTTGACTTGACTGTGTAAACTCTTTCTTAACTTAAGTGATTAGAAGTGTTTAAAAAATGAAACTTAAGTGATTACTAGAATTGCGTTTTTACATACAACAAATCAAGTCATTGGAAGTGGGTCTAAGTTTTAAATTTCACATGAAAAATGAGCTCTTCTGGATAAATTCAATTAAAATCTTCGGAAAAAACAACGTCTATATATAAAATTATAAATGTGTTCTATATGTGTTTTACAAGAAATTTAGAAGATAAACGCATTTTCTTATGTTAACCAAGAAATTCAAGAATTTTTAATCTTAGTTTTATTCAGACGAGTAATTAAGGTGACCAATCACATATTTTTATGTGTTTTTCTTTAGATATTTTGTTAGTCGGTTTTCTATATTAAACACATGTTGACAAAATAATACTTATTTTATCACGTAGTAAAATTAGATATATTATCGAATTGAACAAGAACAAATGGAAATTTTTATTAAAAAAAATGACAGCATTATGACAAAATTTCAAATATAAATACTTACAAAGTTTCAGATATGATTAAATTAGTTGTTGGATCATTTTAGGTTAAAAAGGAAAGCCACAGAAACACTTTGCATTCTCATTAATTAATTATCTAAAATTTTACCAAAAATCACACGAATCATAAATACGAATAGGAACACAAAACGATGTAGTATATATCCCTTGCGTACACCAACAAAGATGACAGTGTCTTGTTGTGATACGGCCAGCTGTTTTACTTGCATCATTCGAACTTCGAAGAACAAAAAAATGAATAAAGTTCACACACGACAGCCTGTGAATAACACCTCTCCTAATAAGCCTATCCGAAACAACTATTATTATTCAAAATATTTTAATTTTATATTAAAAAGAATTAACATTTCTTTTGGCTCCTCGAATATACCCTAACAAAAATGATTGCTAATAATATAAAGTTATCCAAGTTTTGTCAACAAATTATGTACAAGTGAGTTATAAAATTGAAAATCGGACATGAAAGTAATTACGACATCTTGCAAAATAAGGTAAGCTAACCGCTAGGTCACAATCACATGTTATTAAGGTCATTTCTTACAAGTCATTTTTTTTTTCTTTCTTGGATTTTTGTTTGTTGAATTACTTTCCAGCTGGCATCCACTTGCCATCGGTATTCGCTTCCACGTCGGATAAATTAGACGTCTTGTCATTTGCCACGTGTCCATCTGCACCACTGGCATTTCTTGAGACCAGTGTAGTCGAGATAGAGGAAAAATAAAGTTTTAACTTTTCAAGGTCTACTAATATTCTTATTAACCAGAAGAACATAGAGATTGATGCGAATTCTTTTTTATTTAACCAGAAGAACATAGAGTTTTTTTAAATATTCTAAGTTAGCAACTTGTGAACATGATATGATGTAGAAGTTTGAAGAGTTCAAAGATACAATAGTATTATTATATATATATTTCGTGTGGAGTTGATTATTCTGGTTTGGTTACTGAAAACGAAAGTTAATTAATTATATAGATATAAACTACTTACCAACTAGCGATGATATAACTGAAGGGCGTTTGAATAAAACTCTTTTTCCGATCTTTTAGTTTCATAATTAGTAATGATATATACGAACTTCTGGTATATATAAACAAAATCAAATTTAATAATAGATCGTTTACATAATTATAGGATCAGTAATGTTTTTTTGGTTTAGTATTTACGTTGTGATGACAGAGAGGTTGACGAATTGTGAGTTCATGCTTCTACGTCCTTATCCAAATGACATTATTTGACATTGATGAAAATCTAAAATTAAATGTTTTTTTCAACTCGTATTATATTAGTTTTAACTTTAAAATACAACACAGACAAGTAACCAATGAATAGTTTTCACTTGCTTGTTACATAATTAAACAAAAAAATACATTTAAACGGATTAGATATAGATGGATGATATCCTTTCAAAAAACTTTGGAGTTTAACCGATTAGGTTTAAAAAAATAATCGATTTATATCATTTAATAATTGTTTGGAAATAAAAAAACTACCATCAGATTGTCCATCTTCAAATTTTTTGATTTTGTATGAATGTCGAAATTATCAATATTCTTTTATCTTTAAAAGTTTGCGAACTAAATTTTGAGTTCTTGATGCTATTAAGACCGAACTATTAAATATATTTATTGGATTTTTAGAATGTCATCACGTTGCACCACTTCCTCAATTTACAACAAAATGCGAATCTTATCCGTGAGATTATAAAGCATACTAAATGATTATATTATTTGTTTAATCTCGATTTCATGTGCTACTGTGTTAGTAGATCTGCCATCATGTTCCCCTTTTACCGTTATCATATAAGTATTCAATAAATATGCACATAGAAATTTATTTTACTATTTTTTTGTAAATTAAAACCATTGTATTAGTGGATATTGTTGTATTTCTTGAGATTCTACTAATCCCGAGTCCAATAGAATTCATTTATCGAGCAGGATAAAATATTCTCGGAAGTATTTATGAATGGAATTATTCTTAGTTAACGTTATACAAAGAATAAATAAATAAAGAACTGACGTAAAAACAAAAAACAAAAAAAATAATAAAGAACTAGTTCAATAATTTAAAGAATTTTTATCATCCCTTTTTGACGGCAATGAAGTTGGACCTACGTGCAACAAAACATACGAAAACAATTCTATGCAATTTAGCTGGAATATAAACCATATGGACTAATTAATGCCCATATCATTTGCTTAATTAGTCAATTGTAAATACATGCGGACATGTTATACATACGTGTGCACACATACGCATAGGTATGTACCAAAGTGGATTTTAATCAAATTATTCGGTTTTATGTTTTCTACATGAAAAAATGTTGATCGAAAAGAAAGAAAAAAAATATTAATAGCCCTGAATTCTTCTGATCAAAGATACATTGTATTAAGAAACTGGATGGAAGCCAAAATTAAAACGAAACTAATTAAGTTAACCACATTCAGTTATAAAATGATTATGACTTTGATTGATGTCGTTGTGAAATTGTGGAACTGTAAGCATTTTATATAAAAAGTCATGGGGCATGCATTGACAACATGATTATTAACAAGAAAAGTTTAATTATTTACTTAGTTGTGGAATAACACTTTGTCTATCATTAAATTTTTAATCCCACATAACTGTATGAATTTAAATTGTTAACAAGATCACTAAACGCGAATCACAAGTTAAAACATATATCTTGGAAACTAAAACATCAATCGAACGAACCGAATTGCATGGGAACTAAAACTCTTTTTTTTCAAGGAACTTATAGTAGATTTTTGTAATAGAGTAATAATTTTCATCTAACTAGTGCTCCATAATCCATATCATGTCGGAGTCCAATGATAACTAGCGAGAAAAAAAAGAAAAAAAAAAAACTAGCGAAACTAGTACAATGTCGCTGTCTCAACAGCATAATTGTATACCGGTCGCTGTCTCAACAGCATAATTGTATACCGGTTACAGAAAATTCCAGAGGTTTTAATTAGTTAACTATAGAGAACAATGACTCGAAACCCTAATTATTCAGCAATAAGGACGAAGCTATCTTAATCATACTAATTCTTTCATTTCTATATTCAATCGTCATCTGTAAACATTTTAATTAGCTTAACAACTCCTACAATCCATAATTAATAAAATTCTTCTTATTGACTTGGTGACAGAATTAGGTGTAATTTCTGCATATGATTTAAATTCCACAAGCGATCATTTAATTAGTCATCCGCCTCATAGATTTATTATATACTATTTTTTCAGTTACTTTACTTTTTCAATGTTATTAGTTTTCATTATATAACACAATTATTTTTGTTTTTTGTTATTTTTATTTGGTAGTTTTTATTTTTTCTCTTTCTTTACTTTTTCAATGTTATTAATTTCCATAATATAAAACACAATTTTTTCTTTTTGTTGTTTTTTCTTTTAAAAAAATAAATGACTAACAATTAGAAAGTTTATATTATTACTTTGGCATATGTCGNAAAAATAATTTTGTTGATTACTTATAATTTATAAAATTAAGTGTCCTTATATTTGTATATAATGTATTATTATTTTTGTAACCTCTGCTTTATTAAAATAAATGACTAACAATTGGAAAGTTTATATTATTATTTTGACATATGTCGCGATCTAAATTAATAATGATACATGTCACGATTTCGTGAATGAGAATTATCATACGTGTCATATTTGGAGAGATCCATCTTTATATAATAAGATATATATTTTTTCTATAAAAATAAAACTAATGATACACTTAACAAACCCTATAATTGAACACAAAATTTCAAAATTAGAAGAATACATAAAATTGTAGCCGTCAAAGATTTACATAAATTGTTCGTAAAATAACATTTTGAATATTTTGTTGTATATTTTTTTGTAATATTTAATTCCACTATAAATTATTAAATGTTTTAGAATATTTTATTGTTTCCAAAAATTGGATGTTTTATATTTTTAGGTGTAGTTGTTACTTTTTTCCTTAATTTAATCATACTATTTTTACTAGTTAAAATAAATTTTTAAGTAGCAATTAATAAAAACAAAGATAGGATTGTAATTATAAATAATCTTTTAATATGTGTAAGAAAATTAAAACATCTAATAAATTTAAACAGAGTGAATATATAAATGGAATATTTTGTGATAATCGACTCATTTAGGGTAATAAATAATTCTATTATTATACGATAGGGATACAAAAAAATGATGAAAAATGAAGATGCATGCATAGCGATGGTACTGATAGTTGGTACATCAACTTAGTTAGGAATTATTAGTTTGAAAATAACTAATTGGGTTTAGTTTCAATTAACTATAGTTAGGATTATTATAATTTTCTCTTGGCCTGATGCGTTTGAGGCATTTACGCGGAACATATCGATGGCAACTAGGAGTTGAACCACCATTGAGACTTATTTTCAGAGTTAGACCTCTAATTAAATAAGACTTCTTATTTATTTTATTTTGTCTCGGATAAAGACTTTCTTATTATAATATCCATCTCCTAATATTTAAATAATTTGGCCAAGAAAATCTATAAGAAAGGACAGTGGTTTCATAAGTTGTTTAACGACTTATTCAATTCGCTAAATTCTACTTACTGCCACAAGTAGAATTGATATACCAATATTAAGTATCTCGAAATATATTGAGGATTTCATGTAGTAATCTTTGGGAAGATCATCAATGACTTCAAGGACAATTGCTATTGTAAGACACTTAGACACCAAAATAATATATATA
>PKMM01057128.1:0-19221 GCA_002933915.1 Eutrema heterophyllum
AAAAAAAGGAAAAATAAATGGGTGCGGTTGTTTAGGTATACTCTTTATTTTATTTTGCGAGTATAGGCCTGTAGAGGTAGTAAATGCAGGAGTACAAAATAATATACAGAGTTTACTATAATATACAAAAGTGAAAATTTATAATACCACTATGAGGTTTTTTTTTTTTTTTTTAAATCTTCGAACGGGTCTTCTACCCAGATAGCCTTTACCCAACAGATAACATTACCAAAAACAGAACCTTCTATGAGTATATTATAGTATACTCTATATTTGTAGAAATTACTCACTACCCAGACAAAAATAATCCCAACTTCATTTCCTACTCAACTTGCAAAATACTTCGTATTTGCACTATCCAAGATCTCTGGTTCATCCACCACCACACAACAAAACCCTTTTCTACCCCGGGATACTATATTCAAGGCTACTCCTATGTCGATTATTCAAACGCCTTCTTTCGCACTTTCTATCTCAGGCCCTTTGACCATTCATGGTTCATATCCTTTGATACTAAGTGTCCTAAGAATCTACCCGGCTGGTTCGCCGAATGGTGGTACTGGCTAGGTCCCTCTACCAACATCTATCCTCAAGAAATTACCAAAACTTCTTTACCATATTATATCAAAAAAACCCCCCATAACCCTGTTGGTCCTTTGACCATCATCTCCTTCCATATTGACATGGGCATACCCTGGATATGTTCATGGCATTTCAACCTTACTATAGCCCTCGAGAATATGCCATACTCCTTGATTCGGGAATACCGGGTCAAATGGTGGGATAAATACAACCTTGACCGCTGTTCCCTAAACAGTATCCAAAAATACTTCCACCTAACCCAAGAACTTCAGAACACTATTCAATCCGTATCCAAATCCATAACTCTTGTCCTACCAAGCCAACTCCCAAAGCCCACTTTACCACAAGAGACACCAAGTCAACCTACACCAACTCCGACTAGTCCAACTCCATCCGCCAGTTCTTCTGACTCAAAAAAAAAAAAAAAAACCCACCAAAGATACCCTCAAACTCTTACTCGCTACACTCGCACAGCAAATGGAGTCCTCCGACGAGGATGACGATATGCAAGAAGCTGACCCCTTTGGCGGTCCACTCGGCCAAGACCCGTTCGNACCTCATAGTAGTATTTTAGATTTTCACTTTTGTATATTCTAGTAGACTCTGTATATTATTTTGTACTCCTGCATTTACTACCTCTACAAGCCTATACTCGCAAAATAAAATAAAGAGTATACCTATCCAAGAAACATTCGATAAAATGAAGACATTGACCAACAAGCGGGACCCACAAGCGGGACCCACATTGACACGTATCTACCCACTCAACACCAAGTGTCGGCACCATTCATCCGACGACACGTTTCTACGCACTCAACACCAAGTGTCGGCACCATTCATCCGACGACACGTATCAATATATCATTCGCGTCCCTCTCCTATAAAAGAAGACCTTGCATCATCAAACGGAGCACGAGCAAAATTTTCATAACTCTACCTCTCACGAAAACAGCTCTCGCTTCTCTCTAAAAAGTTTTAAGTTTTAATCTGTAAACACTTTGCTTTATTTCAAACTCTGTATTTCAAATTCAGATAAAGAAAAAACAAAATTTTATACAAAAGAAAAAGCGCCCTTTCTCTTTTTTTTTTTATGGTATCAGAGCCAAACGAGTATTATTAACCACGTTGAAATCAAACGAGTAGAAGATAACCAAGGTCTCTACGAAGAAGTAGAACATCAGAATGCTGTCGAAGTATTAATTCATACTTTAACAATGCATTTTGTAGGAAATCCAAATAAAGAATTAGAAAGTAAAAAAATTATATTAACAAATTTCAGATGCCCAACATTAGGCGATTTTAAATGGTATAAAGATATTTTAATTACAAACATATTCCAAAGACGAGATTGTAATCGACCCTTTTGGAAAGAACGGTTTATTTCAGGATTACCATCTTTCTGAGGAGAAAAAATAATCAGTAAATTAAAAGATTATTCTAGAGGACAGCCTATTAATTGGAATACAATTACATATGATCAATTAATTGCATTTGTAAAAAAGGAAGGATTAGCAATATGTCAAGAACATAAAGATAACAAACGAAATGACAAGTTTAAATTCAGAATAACCATGGGTTCATTTTGTGAACAATATGGTTATAATAGACCTAATCCACCATCAAGAATTAAGCAAATAAAATATAAACAAAGAAAAATGCATAGATATAATAATAACAATAATAATTATAATCATAACAATAATAAACACTATCAAAAATATAAAAATTTCAAAAAACCAACTAATAATTATTATTCAAAAAATAATAATAAATCCAAGTCATTTAATAAACAAAAAAATTGTCTGCTGGAACTGTAAGCGCCCTGGTCATAGATCTACGGAATGTAAACTCAAAAAGAAAATAAATGAAATATTCCAAGATCAACCAGATATTCAAGAAAAGCTAACTAAGTTATTAATATCTGATTCTGAACTAGAAGAAGATAGTAACAGTGAACATTCAATAAATGAAATAGAAAATTCAAGTGATTCCTCTACAGAATCACATGAATTATCAGATAATTTATGCAATTGTAAATTAATTAATGTAATAACTAAGGATAGCGATAAACAATTCCTACTAGATATAATAGATAAAATTGATGATCCAGACATCAAAAAAGAATATTTGTTAAAATTAAAAGAAATAATAAGTCAAGAAAATCAATTATCTACGCCACAACCATTCAGTCTAAATAAAATATTTAAAAAATATCCAACCCAAAGCTTATTCAAACAAGTAACCACATGAGAATTACAAAATGAAGTTAAGCAAATAAAGTCTCAAATTAAAGAACTACAACTAACAATTAACGAGCAAAATTTTCATAACTCTACCTCTCATTAAAACAGCTCTCGCTTCTCTCTAAAAAGTTTTAAGTTTTAATCTGTAAACACTTTGCTTTATTTCAAACTCTGTATTTCAAATTCAGATAAAGAAAAAACAAAATTTTATACAAAAGAAAAGCGTCATTTCTCTCTTACGGCTGCACAGGGAAAAGGAAAGATTCCAAATACTTTCCGAGATCCTCGCTTGCGAGACTTGTATATATAGTTAGCATAATCATTCGTAGAAGGAGGACTTTTGAACCTAGCAAAACCGCATAAACACATTTTTGTACGTTGCTTCTCTAAACAGCAATAAAACCATCTTTGAATCTCTTCTCTATGTTTCCTTCACTGAATCTTATGTTCCCTTTAAAGTATTTACAAGAATTTGGTTGTGCGAGTTTCGACTCCCACACCTTTTACCGTTCCTCAAACGTGTTTTAAATCACATATCATCACAATGGTTTTTCGGACGGATCATAAGGTAAGTATAACTCCCTTTTCAAATCAAACTCTATTCTTTTTCCATTCTCTCTTGGTTTTTTTACACTGGGTACAATGTGATTTAAATCTGAGGGAGGATGTTCATCTTTTACTAATTGAGTTGAATTTCTCATACGTTTTGGTTAATTTTTCCAAACCCCATTCTTCAAAAAAAGGGAATAATAAAATAAATCTATGATGAGTTCGACCAGTGTGCTTATACGCTATTTTCTCGTAACAATTCTGTCGAGATTATGTACTAGACTAGGCGGTAGCAAAAATACTTGCGATGTGACATCCCCAAAGGAATTCAAATTAGATAGACTCTTTCGTGGTATACTAGCTCTGTTTTATTTGAACTTAACTTGATTTAATTTTTTTCATCAAAAGTTTTATGCTAGACAACAAACCAGACATTTAAAGGTATGAAAGTCAAAACACACACGTAAAATAGAGCGAAAGTACATAAAATAGAGCGAAAGTGTGTTATATAAAAAAAGTGGGTACCAGAGTAATTATCTCGGAAGAAAATGAGAAAAGTAAAGAAAAAGGAAATGAGAATCTTGAAATATTAAAACTAAAATACAGAGAATAGAAAAAGACTGAAAATGAGACTGATTGATAGTCATCATCACACACATTCACACATACGGAGGAGTCGGAAAACACTGTGGGTAGCCAGATCGGTACGATTTTTTGCCGGAAACGCCGAAAATGATGGGTATAGGAAACAAACTCCGGCTAACTTCTTCTCTCAGCCGTATGCTCCACCGGAGAATACTCTATTCATCCGCCAGATCTTTCACCACGATGGAAGGCCACCGTCCCACCATCGTCCATAAACGAAGCCTTGATATCCTCCATGACCCTTGGTTCAACAAGGTATGAATTGAGCTTGTTATTTTGAATCTGGATCTGATTTGAGCTTTGTAATGGAATCGAAATCGAAATCTCTGTTAGGGGACTGCGTTTACGATGACGGAGAGAGACCGTCTTGATCTTAGGGGACTTCTTCCACCTAGTGTTATGGATTCTGAGCAGCAAATTCAGCGTTTCAGTAAGTTAATCAAGTTTCTTGATGAACATATAATATAAGTGTCGTTTACAAATCAGAAATGATCAATTTTTTTTTTCTTCTAAATAGTGACTGACTTGAAAAGGCTGGAGGAGCAAGCAAGAGATGGACCTTCTGATCCCAATGCTCTCGCTAAGTGGCGAATTCTTAATCGTTTGCATGACCGAAATGAGACTATGTACTATAAGGTTTAACTCACTTCCTCTCTTGTTTTCGAATCACTGCTTGGAAAATTTTTCAGAAGTTGAGAGAACGTCTACAGCTTGCTTCCATTTGCTGCTAAAGTCTGTTCAAGATTTGCTTACAACGCTTGTTTTGTTCTATGAAGAGGCTATTTACATTTTTTTTTTTTTTTAAATGTGTTTAAGGTTTTGATTGCCAATATTGAGGAATATGCGCCGATAGTTTACACGCCTACAGTTGGTCTTGTCTGCCAGAACTACAGTGGGTTGTTTAGGAGGCCAAGGGGAATGTATTTTAGCGCTGAAGATCGTGGTGAAATGATGTCCATGGTTTACAACTGGCCAGCTGAACAGGTCATTGATATATCTGACAATGTCCTTAAGATATCTTAATTGTGTTTAGCTGACTAATCCCAAGCCATACTACCCTCTGTCTCTTATTGTCTCTAATGTACCAAGAAACAGATATATCGTTTAGTGACCGTTAGTTTTCTGATGTAACGTTTTTACGGTATATTTAGGTTGATATGATTGTTGTTACCGATGGAAGCCGGATTTTGGGTCTTGGAGATCTAGGGATTCATGGAATTGGAATTTCTGTAGGGAAGCTTGATTTATATGTCGCCGCAGCTGGAATAAATCCTCAACGGGTACTTGCAGCATCCTCCATTTCTTTCTTCTTCCCCCTCCCCACTTTTCTCAATGATGACGTGATACAATACTTGTGGGCACATGCTGGTTTAGGTACTTCCTGTCATGATTGATGTTGGAACAAACAATGAAAAACTACTCAAGGACCCCATGTGTAAGATTCATTTGCACCTCTTACCTCTATTAAAGTCTATCATTAGATGACTATGATAGGATAATGACGGTTTTCTTCTTTCCGAATACATATAATATAACTGTTTGCTGATGTTGGAGATTTTAGTATGGTGAAGCATATTGATTATATATCTCTTTACATAAGGAGGTAGCGAACGAGTATTTTATATTAGTGTACGCATACATTTATATTAAAATGTAAAAGGTTTGTAGTATTGTGTAGGAGTGTTATATTACTTTTGTCTTTGTTTTTCGTTGAATCAAAAGACACGACATGTTATTTTTTTCTTCGATGGTTTATGGATTTCCAATAGTTGAGAGATAGGTACGAGAATAGCTTATTATCTGTCATGTTATCATTCTTTCTGTGTTTTTCTTTGTTGACAGACTTGGGTCTGCAGCAACATCGTTTAGAAAATGAGGAATATATAGAAGTAATCGATGAATTTATGGAGGCGGTGTTTACCCGCTGGCCACATGTTATTGTGCAGGTAACTGATGCTTCATAGATCTTTGGTACATAAAATGTTTCTTATTATGAAACTTTTTCTTATTTTTCTACCCACAGTTTGAGGATTTCCAGAGCAAGTGGGCTTTCAAATTACTGCAGAGGTATAGAAACAGCTATCGAATGTTTAATGATGATGTCCAGGTAATGAGTCGCCCGCCTTAGTTTGAATCTTGTGAAGATGAATTGCCATTATTTGTTTATGTAGTACATATATTATGTCGATGTGTTAGTCATCTTTGTCTGACTTTTTTCAAGGGGGCCTACTATGTTCGAAATAATGTTCAAAATATCGTATTTCATGTGACCAAACCAGCATCTTATCATTCAATAGTTAACCTTTTCTGTATGACCAGATGCCTTAAAGAGTCAATAGGAAGGGAACTGAAAATCTAAATAGTGATACGAAATCTTGGTTTTCATTTAATGAATCATTACATCTTCATGATTCGGCTTAGGGGACAGCAGGGGTTGCGATCGCTGGTCTTCTTGGAGCGGTTAGAGCACAGGGGCGGCCGATGCTTGATTTTCCAAAGATGAAGATTGTTGTTGCTGGCGCTGGAAGGTAAGCCGTTCTTTGATGCTATTTTCTTGTCTTTCCTGTTCCTAGGTTACCCAAGATTTTTATAGGTAGAAAATGGTGCTGGGCTTATTGTTTATTATATATTGGTGGATTTTTTGTTTTTTTTTTCTTAAAGTATTTTTCGAAGACATTTAACTGATGGAAACTTCCAGTTGCATCACTGCATTAGTCTAAGTTTATGTGATAGATAACAGTAGTTATATCAGAATACTGAGCTTCCTTATAAAAATCTTTGAATGTTTAGCGCGGGAATTGGTGTTCTAAATGCTGCAAGAAAGACAATGGCACGGATGTTGGGAAATACTGAAACTGCATTTGATAGTGCACAAAGTCAATTTTGGGTGGTTGATGCTCAGGTATGTTATTCCATTATAGTGTAGATGATTTTCAGCGTAGGGAGCTCATAAGATGTTTTCCCCCCAATCAAGGGATTTCCCTCTGGCTTTCTGTACTAGCCAAATCACTTCATCATCTGCTTTGTGTTTTGTGCAATAGCTTGAGGAGCTCAATTAGTTAACTCTTTGTTGCACTTAATCAGGGTCTTATTACCGAAGGACGAGAAGATATTGACCCAGAGGCTCTGCCATTTGCTAGGAAGACTAAAGAAATGGATCGTCAAGGATTAAAAGAAGGAGCATCTCTTGTTGAAGTGGTCTGTGATCCTTTTTATCAATTTACTAAATTTAATATGGCAATGAATTTGGTGGTTGATAGAAATTCACTCTCACAGAAATTCCTGCTTAATACTAGCAAGAAACTAACAGTTTTATGTTTCATCTGGCTAGGTTCGAGAAGTTAAACCTGATGTGCTTCTGGGTTTATCTGCAGTTGGAGGGTTATTCTCAAAAGAGGTAAACAAAGTTGCTAAAAGCCTAAAAATACCAGAAAAAAGTATAATCTAGTGCTATGCTACCGACACAGTGATCTAAGCTATGTGGTCTATTATGATAATTTCTTCAGTGACCATTGTCTTTCATTATCTAATTTCTATGGTAACTGCTAGTTAGATGAGCTAGCAAATAGAATCTAGCATAGCTCATAACCCTTAATGAGTCTTTGGTGCATCTTGCTTCCATGATGCTGACATATGGATGTGTTAAGGTTTTAGAAGCCATGAAAGGTTCAACCTCGACCAGACCAGCTATTTTTGCAATGTCAAATCCGACAAAAAATGGTAATTTGTCCCCTTCGTTTGCGCTGAAATGTGGTTTGCGGTTATTTGTGATTCTTTTCGGAATTGATGTAGTAGTTACTTGTGCTTAAAATTACAGCTGAATGCACGGCTCAAGAGGCATTTTCTATATTAGGCGACAATATCATTTTTGCGAGTGGAAGCCCATTCAAGAATGTGGATCTTGGTATGTATGAGGACCACTACATTATTTGTTATAAGCATATATATATGAGAAGAAAATCGTAATTGCTCCTATAATTTCAGTTATGCTTTAAATTAACCGCTCTAGATACTTGATTACTCTTGAGGCTTTTTTTTAATATATTAGTACCTTTTCTTGTGGCAGGGAATGGTCATGTAGGACATTGCAACCAGGGAAACAACATGTACCTATTTCCCGGGTTAGTTCCGCTTATTTATCATCAGAAAGAATTGCATACGCTCTTGAATGCAGTAACGGTCATGAAAAAAAATTGATATTCTTATCCTGTAAATTTTTATGTAGTATTGGACTTGGTATTCTTCTATCTGGTACTCCCATCGTCTCGGACGGGATGCTTCAGGCCGCAGCTGAGTGGTAAGCTCTTTTCTTTACCTACAGCAATTGTCTTTCCTGAATTTAAATTTCATCTAGAGCTGAAGTGGGTGACATGATATATATAACTACGGACCAAACTCAACTAATTTTAAACCAATCACATAATTGGCTGATGTTCTCTCCAAATGGTAGTCCCGCAAAGTAGGCCTTCAATTGAGGTTTCATATACTAGTCAGTGTAAAACTCGGATTTAAGGAGATCATGAAATCAAACAAGTCCCATATTTTATCGATATGGGATCATGAAATTGTTCTGCTAAACAACTGCAGCCTAGCAGCATACATGAGCGAGGAAGAAGTGCTAAAGGGGATTATATACCCTCCAATATCAAGGTAACACAATAGAAGAAACATTATGAGTGTTGCATAAGAAGGAAAGGTTCGATAGAGATGTTATATTTGGTGTGTTCAAAATTGCAGGATACGAGACATAACAAAAAGAATAGCGGCTGCGGTAATTAAGGAAGCGATTGAGGAAGATTTGGCTGGCGGATATAGGGAAATGGATGCTCGAGAGCTCCAAAAGCTTGATGAGGTAACCCAGCTCAGTTGCCTGATTTCTCCCGTAGACAACCAAAATAATAATAATTACTACCTTCGTTTCATTTGTGGTTGTGTGACTTTATTTTGTTTCATAAAGAGTGTCGTTTTGTATTTTCAATGCCGTGACTTGTGTCTTCCGCAGGAGGAACTGATGGAGTATGTGGAAAACAACATGTGGAGTCCAGAATATCCGACTTTAGTCTACAAAGATGACTAAGTTTGGTTCCAAAGATGAAGAACTCTGCTTTTCCTTATTTATGTGTAAAAATTCATAATTGGGTTGCTTCATATCCAATCAGATTCATAGCTGCTGCTTTCACTTGTTTTTATGTAAAAAGGAAAAAACTTAGAATTGGGTTGCTTCTTATCCAATCAGTTTCATAATTGCTTGCTGCTTTCTCTTATTTATATGTAAAAAAATTATTGTTGGGTTGCTTCATATCTAGTCAGACTAATAGCAGCAACCCTTAAGTTTATACTTCTTATCAATATAATCGCATGTCATATTCCAAATGCATTTTTTTTTTTAATAGAACATCTAGTTTAGTGATAAGATAACTGAGTGAGGAACAATTTGAAGTCATCATAATGGAAGCAATCATCTTTATCCATTATATGAGTAATTGAGTGAGGAACTATATATATGGATCTGTGGCCAAGGGTTGTCGAAAGAGATTGGCTAGCTGGGTGTAGTACTACCATGTCGGTATTTCCGGGATCACCATACCGTAAGGCAAGGCCAATTTTGAGTAAACGGTTCATGGTTGCAGAGAAACCATCTTGTGTGTTTGAGTGAGTTCCGACCCGTTCTACATAGCCAATGGTTCGAAAGGAAAGGCCCTGCAAGAGTCAACGGAGCTCGTCTGACCCTAAAAGGCTAGACAAGACTCCATCCAGTGTTAGCTGGAGGCTAGGCTGGGCGAGGCAGAGAGACCAAACGCTGCAGGAATACCATCAAGAATTCGTGCGCGCCATGGAGCTCTACAACTAACCCAGAACTGCTGAAGAGATGGCAATGATTTTCTTCTGTGGGCTTCGAGGCGATATTCAACTAAAACTTTTCGAAATGGGACTTCACCATGGTGACCGCGTGAACATCATTTTACGGAATGCTCGTCTAGCAGAGGAATTGCTCAGCCAAGTGTCTCATCTCGTTTCGTCTGATAGTGAAGTGGAGACCGACCCGTCGGAAGCTTCTGAGGACGATTAGGAGAAATTGTTTTCATAGGAATAGAACTTGGTTATTTTCAATTCATGTTGTCTTGTTGAACTTGGTTACTAACCAAGTTCTACTCCTATGAAAATAACCAAGTTCTACTCATATGAAAACAATTTCTCCTAATCGTCATTAGAAGTTTCCGACGGGTCGGTCTCCACTTCACTATCAAACGAAACGAGATGAGACACTTGGCTGAGCGATTCCTCTGCTAGACGAGCATTCCGTAAAATGATGTTCACGCGGTCACCACGGTGAAGTCCCATGTCGAAAAGTCTGAGCTGTATATTGCCTCGAAACCCACATAAGAAGATCATTGCCATTTCTTCAGCAGTTCTGGGTTGGCCGTAGAGCTCCATGGCGCGCACGAATTCCTGATGGTATTCCTGATGGTATTCCTGCAACGTTTTGTCTCTCTGCCTCGCCGAGCCTAGCCCCCAATTAACGCTAGATAGAGTCGTGTCTAGCTTTTAGGGCCGGACGAGCTCCGTTGACTCTTGCGGGGCCTCCCCTTTCGAACCATTGGCTGCGTAGAACGGGTCGGAACCCTCTCAAACACACAAGATGGTTTCTCTGCAACCATGGACCGTTTACTCAAAATTGGCGTTGCCTTACGGTATGGTGATCCCGAAAAAACTGATCTGGTTCGGTCCGGACCACACCCAGCTGGCCAATCTCTTTTGACAACCCTTACTTGTCCATAGATCCAAGGGCGGGACTTAAGTTTGCACATAGTCGGGCGAGTAACCCTCTTACGTGCAGTTTCCCGCGTCAAGGGCCTTGGTTTCCAGCTACAGAAAAGAAAAAGATAAGAAGGATTATCAGATCAGACGTCAATATATTGTTTTTGTGTTGGGTTTGAAAACGTTTTGAAAAACTTTCAAAGAAAACAATTTCGCAAACACGACGAAAACTCGGGCGCGATCCTCCAGGTCAAAACTGGAGTGATCTAATCCTGGGCTCATATATCAAGTTGTAACAATGGTCTACTATCTTCACAATCAATATACCAGGTTATTAAGGTTCGATAGTTACTAGATCAGATGCAGATAACTGTTGAAACAAGCAACAAACAATCATCGTAATAAAACCCTTGAAACAGATCTAAGCAATACCTAATGGCAGATCTAAGAGATAATAATATAGTTGCATATATATATAATATAGTCAAATTAGCAAACAACAGAAAACTCTAAACGAATCAAATAGATCGCTTAAAGGAAAGTTGGGTTTAAGAAAAGACTTATCAAAAACAATAAAACGAGTTCTGAAAGAATGTGAGGGGCAACGAGTCCTCACCTTGGTACAAATGGAGGAGACGGAAAGGAGAAAAGCTCATCATCGGAATCCATAGAGGAGCTCGACGAAGGAGGAGGCGGCGAAGTGGACATCTCGCGGCTAGGGTTTCGCAGCAAGGAGAGAGAAAGTCGTGGCGGAGGAGGAGAGGAGGACGCTCGCAAAAGAGAGAGAGAGAGAGGAGAGGTATTTAGGGTTTCTGGAAATGAGAGAATGAGATGGGTATTTATAGGAAAAATTATTCTCCGGAAAAAAAAAGGAAAAAAAAAAAAAGATTTGAGCTTATTAAAAATGGAAATATAATCTTTTGGTTGAGAATTAAATAAAAGGAAATCTTTAGTTGCTGTAATATTCTGGAAGGATTATTAAATGACTTAATTGGAAAGGAAATTAAATAAAGGAAACATACCAAATCTTTGTGAACCGAACATGGAATTAGATTCTACCGTTGTAAACCATGAGTTAAAAAGTGGTATGTTTGATTGAAAAATTCTTTGGTCCGAGCTTCGATTTGTTTATTAGGAGTTCGAACTAGCATATCCGATCGTGTTTGATAGATTGTATGAATTGGTAACTTATTAATCAACAGATTTGTTAGCTACTTTACTAATTAAAGTCTTGGTTTACAGAGTAATCACTAAATTTATAGATCTGATGACCAGTTTAACAAAGATCAACCCAAGAAAGTTATTTATAAATGCACTTACACTTCAAGATAGCTTTGTGTTATCTGACCTTCTACATATATATTCCTCTTGTGTGATTCAGTTTAACGTAATCCGAAAATATATCAAGAAGAATTGTTGTTACACAAATTCATAACATGGGTATACTGAAAATATCAAGATGTACGTATCTAATGTGTCTATATAGCAACAATATAAGCATCAAGATGTACTCACAAGGGAAACAAAACATATAATATATAAAAACAAAAAGGAAAAATCAAACAAGGTCTCAAACTAACCACTGTCCAATGGAATCAATGTTATCATGCTGCTGCGGGAACTGTTTCTGCAATAATTTAGGAGAGAAAGGAAGATTTGGAAAAGGTTGATGATCCGCGGGCAAGAATGTAGAAGGATGATGATGAGAGATGTAACTAGTACATGAAATGTTGTTGTTATGGTCTTGTTCTTGAAACAGAAAATGATGATTCTGTTGTAGCTGTTGTTGAGGTTGTTGTTGTTGGTGTCTTTGTTTCGGGCTATTGACTTTATCTCCTTCGGTCTCTCGGTATTTGCAGAGATAGACCTTTAATGGAGCCACATAGTCTTCGAAACCGAGAGTTGTAATGGCCCAAATGATGTCATCTCCATTGATGGTTTTCCTCTTCTCTCTTTGACACTTATCAGAAGCTTCACCAGTTACAAAACTGATGAACTCCGATACACATTCCTGAACGGTTTCTTTTGCGTCTTTCGAGATCTTACCGTTACCCGGAAGAACTTTTTTCATGATTCTTCCGACATTAGCAATTGGAAGGAAGCGGTCTTGTTCTTTGTTGTTGTTGTTGTTGTTGTTCTTTGAAGAAGGGCTTCCTGGGTTTGTTTCTGCTCCACCAGGAGATTCATGATCTTCTTTTGGGCTTTCCTCAGTCATCTCTTTTGTTTTTTTTCTGAGATGTAATGACATGTGATGGATCTGATTTTATGGGTAAGCTTAGTGCATGAAACTAGGCAACTTGTCTATTTATGGATGTCTAACCAAATTTGGAACTCCCTGTGACTCGCTCCTTTATTTTTTTTACAGGTAGACATAAGGGTGTTTAATGTGGGTTAACCCGCTCTACTTAACCTATTATACAGTGGGCTAAAATACTTTGCGAGTTTTGGTGAGACAGTGTGCCAAGATCCGTAGTTTTAATAAAGGAAAAAAGTTTAAATATACCTGAACTATTTGATATTTATCAGAAAATTACACGATTTTTTTGCGTTGCCAGAAAAGTACATAAACTAATTTTTCGATCTAATTAAAAACCCAAACTATTAAGCGTTTCCAGTTTCCTCCATGCGAGTTAACAGCCGTTAACGGCATAAACAGAATCAATTAACCGCTGTTAATTTTAGTTAAGAAAATTTCCATAAAAATACATCAACTATTTTTGTTTTGCCAGAAAACTACACAAACTTTTTTGTTGCCTAAAAATACACAACCTAATATTTCAGTGCTATTTAATACACCATGTTTCATACTTTTCCAGTTCCCCCTCCCTGCGAGTTCACTACCGTTGACGGCTTAAACAAAATCGTTAACCGCTGTTAATTTTAATTAGCACGAGATTAATTTGTAATTGTGAAAATTCATTGTTACCTTCAAATTATATTTGGTCAAAATGTCAACGAAATGTCAATGGCCTACAGACAATTCACGACCGTTGACGGCTTAATCTCTTATCTTCTTCTCAATATCGACAAACTAATCTCGTTGACATCTTGCTTGCCCGTAACTTGCTTATCCATACATTTCGCTTTCCCGAACTCGTATGGCCACAACAAACTTACCAATGAATTCTCGGAGAACATGATTCTCAAAATCTGCAGGAACATGTTCATCACTTAAAGATGGTTTTTGAGGTCTTACGAAAAAAATGCTTGTATGCTAACTTAAAGAAATGTGTGTTTTACCAAAAGAATCTGATTTTCCTTGGATTTTTTGTTAGTTCGCAGGGAATACGAGTTGATGAAGAGAAGATTAAAGCGATTCAAGAATGGCCTACACCAACACATGCGAACCAGGTTCAGAGTTTCCATAGCTTGGCAAGTTTTTACATAAGATTTCAACCCCACTAACCGAAATCAGCAAGAAAGACATGAACTTTAATTGGGAAGAAAGACTACAACAAGCGTTTGATAAGCTCAAAGAAAGGCTAACCCATGCTCCGATATTAGCCTTACCAAATTTTGCTAACACTTTAGAAATTCAATGTGATGCTTCAAGTATAGGTATTGGTGTTGTACTTATGCAAGGAGGAAGACTCGTGGCTTACTTCAACGAAAAGCTCAATGGTTCAACTTTGAACTACTCAACCTATGACAAGGAGCTTTATGCTTTGGTGAGAGCACTTGAGATGTGGCAGCACTATCTTCTTTCCATGGAATTGGTAATTCATTCCGATCATGAAATTTTGAAGTACATCAAAGGACAAACGAAGCTGAACCGAAGACATGCAAAATGGATAGAATTCATTAAATCTTTTCCATACACAATTCAGTACAAGAAAGGTAATGAAAACGTAGTGGCTGATGCACTTTCTCGAAAGTACGTTTTGTTAACTACAATGGAATCAAAAATACTTGGATTTGAGCATCTTAAAGAGTTATACTCTATTGATCCAGATTTTTGTGATACATTTGCTGCTTGTGGTGAGGCTAGTTTTGGAAAGTTCTATGTGCTTAATGGATTATTATTCACAGAAAATCGTTTGTGCATTCCAAAAGGATCCGTTAGAGAACTTTTAGTGAGGGAAGCTCATGCTGGTGGTCTTATGGGTCATTTTGGGCAAGAAAAAACTCTAGCGACATTGCATGAACATTTATTGGCCTAAGATGAGAAAAGATGTTGAACGTGTGTGTGATCAATGCATTAGTCAAAGTCTAAAGTTCACCCACGTGGTTTGTATACTCCTTTGCCTATTCCTCATGCATCTTGAACTGATTTGTCTATAGATTTTATTTTACGTTTTCCTAGAAGTAAAGGAGGAAATGATTCTGTTTTCGTTGTCGTTGATCGCTTCTCAAAGATGGCACATTTCATTCATTGTGCAAAGACTAACGATGCATCTCACATTGCTTATTTATTTTTCAAAGAAGTTGTTAGGTTGCATGGTGTGCCTAACACGATTGTATCTGATTGAGACACCAAGTTTGTTAGTCACTTTTGGAAAACGTTGTGGAAACAACTTGGGACTAAGTTTTGCTTTTTCACCACTTGTCATATCCTCAAACTGATGGTCAAACGGAAGTGGTGAACCGTACATTTGGAGTCGTGCTAAGGGCCATCATTGGAAAGAATCTGAAAACTTGGGAAGAATGTTTGCCCCATGTTGAATTTGCTTACAATAGATCTAAGAATTCCGCTACAAAGTTTCCTCTATTTGAAGTTGTTTATGGATTTAATCCACTAACGCCTCTTGATTTGACTTCATTGCCTACATCGGAAATTTTGAGCTTGGATGGGAAGGAAAAATCAGAATTTGTGAAGAAATTTCATGAGAAAGCTCGAGCAAACATAGAGAGGCGAACTGAGCAATATGTAACAAAATCTAACAAGGGGAAACGCAGAGTTGTGTTTCAGCCCGGGGATTGAGTTTAGCTACATTTGAGGACTGAGCGCTTTCCTATGCTTCGCAAGCACAAGCTATATCCTAGAGGGGATGGTCCATTCCAAGTGATTGAATGCATTGGAGACAACGCCTACAAACTAAACTTGCGTGGTAAGTACACTGTTTCAAACACTTTTAATGTGGTTGATTTGTCTTCCTTTAATGAGATCAAGTTATGAGGGTAAATCCTTCTTAAGGGGTCGGGAATGATGAGGTCATCGAGGAGGAGATTCCAATTTTACCGTCTACACTTATCAAAGAGGAAGCCAAGGGAACGAAGCCGGTGACGCTTAACCAAGTGGAGCCTCCGAGTTTGTCTCTAGGACCGGTGACGAGAGTTCGAGCACAAAAGTTCAAGTGACTTATTGATTATTCATCTGGGGAATATTTAACAAAGTCAGTTGAACCGCAAAGCCGAACGTAGACGAGTCAAAGGTTGTTCTCTTGGTTCACTTTGAACTACCGCTCGCTAGGTGAGGAATGGATCCTCAAAGGCTTCTTGGATAGTATCAGTGAGTTTCCGCTCTTGTCATGGTGTCCGGCGATTCACCCCAATGATTTCACTCCCTAGTTCGATTCTGGAACATTTGCTACTTCTTCCTCTTATGCGTATTTGGAGGTACCCGTAGAGGCTTGTATCACGGCATCATTGTTTCTTGGGTCTATCGGCATGTATTCCATTTCAGACATTGATGGTAAAATTTCAAATTAGAAAGGGATCAACGCAATTAACTGAACTAACCAAAATTTTAAAAATAATTAAAACGTTTAATTATATATATACTATATTAGGACATGCGTGTATGCGAATTTATAGTTTAACATTTTATAACCCGCGAAAAAAGAAACTATAAACGAAAAAATGGAAAAAAAAATTAGACCTCCCGTGAAAATAAATAATATAAGATTGAGTCCGCCAACGCGAAACCACCTATAGAGAAACTTAACAATTATTTATTCATTTTGATTCTCCTAATTTTATTATATTAGTTGGTTTTTAATTAAATTGTGTCACATATTTTTCAAACATGTAATTTTTCATATTCTTACTCGAAAGAGATTTATTTTGTATTATTTAAACACTCATATATTTATTTTCCATACAAAACAAGAAAGATTTTTTTTTATTATTTTTATCAACCTTGCCTTTTAAGATAAATATAATTTTCTTACTTCTTTTTTTGTTTAATAACATTACCTTTTAAATTAGGAATCAATTATAAAAAATTTAAATTTGTATTTTTTCCTTAAAATTGACTTTTAGGATAAATTTACATTTTATGTTTTAGTGTTTTTCCTTTTTGTTTAGTTTCTTTACCTTTTAGAATTATGAAACAATTATAAAATTTCCTTTGATTGTTAATATTAATGTGTCAAACTCTAACTGAAACAATTATAAAATTTACAAAATCTGATTGATTAACTTGACACGTGTCACAATCATGTGAGTTAGCAATTTTGAAACATTCACTACAAGAAAACATGGTCTTTTCCGACGGATTTCCGACGGGAATTGGACGAAAGTAACAGCTGTTGGAACCCCGTCGGAAAACAGCACCCGTCGGAAATCCGTCGGACATTTCTGACGGATTTTCGACAACAATAATCCGTCAGACAGTTACCGACGGAGTTTCGACGGGTGTTCGACAGATGTTGTAGCCGTTGACATTGCCGACGGATTTCCGACGACGACCATCCGTCGGACAAATTCCGACGGATGTTTCGACGGATGTTGTAGCCATTTGAAATAATATATACGTTACATAGACGTTTGAATATAACCGTTAAATCCGTCGGAAATCGTGCACAATTTCCTTATAAAACGTATCCACCCTCTCATTTACAATCACAAACAAAAAAAAACCTCTCATCTACAATTCCTTACGAAAATGTCTTCTTCAGATCCTTATAATTATTTTCGATCATGGATGGACAAACCTCATCAAATTCCGGACAAGGGCCTAGTTACGGAAGAATTCAGAGAAGGTCTACAGCAATTCATGGCATTTGCGGGTATGCAGAAGAAAGCGAAAAAATCAGGTAAAATCTATTGCCCTTGTACGAATTGTCGGAATCATAGATTAATCATGATAGATGAAGTATGGTCACACCTTTATTGTCATGGGTTTGTGCCGGGTTACAAGATTTTTGGTATTATCATGGAGAAAATGATACAATTGTGGATAATTATGCTAGTACTAGTTAACAATATATTGAGGATATCTCTAACTTAGAAGAACCTACAATGGAAGTAGAAAGTACTGTAGGTCATGTTCAGATAGTGAACGATGCATTTCGTGAAAGTATACCATCGATTGTTGAGTATGGAGATAGAGGGGAAGAACCTAACGTAGAAGCTCAGAGATTCTTTGATATGTTAGACGCTGCTAAAAATCTTTTATATGATGGGTGTAGAGGTGGACATTCCCCTTTATCAGCTACAACTAAGATGATGGGTACGGATTTTAATTTGAGTGAGGAGTGCGTGGATGCAATCGCTGATTTTGTGAAAGACATTTTGCCAGAAGATAATCTTGCACCGGCATCATACTATGAGATACAAAAACTTGTTGTTGGGCTAAGATTGCCGTATTAGATGATATATGTATGCATCGACAACTATATGATATACTGGAGAGAGGACGCAGACCGTTCGACATGTCATTTTTTTCGCAAACCTCAGTATAAGGAAACAGGTGGAAGAGTTTCAGTGCCATATAAACGCATACGCAAAACTGGGATACATTGATTGAAAATGTTTTCATGCTCCTGAGGGATGAGCGATTTCTCCATCCGTTGTATGCTCTGCATGCCATCTCATTGCTCCCGTTGTGCACTCTGACTGATATAACCTCTTCAATATCTCTGTTAATGGCAAATACCTTGGATTATGTACTGATGGTTTCAACTCTTTTGGATTATGTACTGATGGTTTCAACTCTTTTGGGAAGCACGGTATACAATATCCTTTGTGGCCAGTAATTGTAACACCTTACATTTTGCCACCATCTTTGTGCATGAGACGGACACTACAAGAAAACAGGGAATTAGCGACTGCAATTTGCGACTAAAAAGGTGGTCCCAAAAATGACGACTAGGTTGCGACTACATAGCGACGGAGTTGCGACTAAAATAAATTCGTGGCCAATCAGTCGCTATTTAGCGACTAATTAAATTAGTCGCACAATAGTCGCTAAATGGCGACGAAGTTGCGACCAAATTCGGCGGGTCGCAAATTTTTTTTATAAAAAGACACGTGTTGATCGTGTGTGGTCTGTGAAAATAATGTTTGCGACTGCTAAAATTAGTCGCTAAATAGTAGCAAAATTGCGACGAAGTTGCGACTAATTTCGGTTGGTCGCTAAAAAATGTGGGAAAACCACGTGTTTATCGTTTGTAGTAGGTGTAACTAATTTTTGCGACTACAAAAAGGAGTCGCAATTTAGTCGCAAAAAAGTCTATATAAACGAACCTCCCCATTGTTTCATTTCATTCCACACGTAAAC
>PKMM01057128.1:19348-63486 GCA_002933915.1 Eutrema heterophyllum
GGTAATATCTCAGCAGAGTTTAGAGATGGGGTGGATAATCAATTCATGACATTTGCAAATAGCCAGGAGCTTACGCAGAGCAATGGCGGTAAGTTTTATTGTCCTTGTAGTGTTTGCAAGAATAATAGATTTTTACCGGGGGCTAAAATTTGGAGCCATTTGTATAACAATGGATTTGTGCCTGGTTATTATGTTTGGTATAAGCATGGGGAAGAACTCGATATGAGTTTAGGAACGAGTTATGGTGATACAACGTGGGTAGGTGATCAGAGTGAAGAAGTGGGTACTGTAGAAGGTAGATATGTGGATATGGTGAATGATGCATTTCATCATAATGTTAATTTTGATAACTATCATCAGCATGATGATTATGAGAATGTAGAAGAACCTGTAAGGAATCATTCCCAAAAATTCTACGACTTGTTAGAAGGAGCGGAAAATCCTTTATACGATGGGTGTCGTGAAGGTCACTCGCAGTTATCCTTTGCTGCTGAGCTCATGCAACATAAGACAGATCATAATATGAGTGAGAGGTTAGTGGATTCGATGTGCGGAATGTTTACTAAGTATTTACCTGAAGGAAACCAGGCAACAAGTTCAAATTACGAGACGGAAAGATTGATGGGCAATTTAGGCCTCCCATGTCATGCAATTGATGTTTGCATTAACAATTGTATGATCTTCTGGAAAGAAGACGAAATGTTAGATAAGTGTGGGTTTTGTAATTCACCAAGATGGAGGCCTAACGAGCAAAACCGTAGGACCAAAGTACCATATAGTCGTATGTGGTATATGCCTATTGCTGACAGATTAAAGAGAAGGTATCAAAGCGAGAAGACTGCATCGGCAATGAGATGGCATGCCGAGCACGAAGCAAAGGAGGGAGAAATGTGTCATCCATCTGATGGGGCGGAGTGGAAATATTTTCAGGATCGACATCCCCAGTTTGCCCAAGAAACCCGAAACGTTTATCTTGGATTATGTACAGATGGGTTCAATCCATTTGGCGAGTCAAAAAATCATTCGTTGTGGCTTGTGGTCTTGACTCCATATAATTTACCCCCTGGTATGTGCATGAATACGGAGTACTTGTTTCTTACAATTATGAATTCTGGGCCAAATCATCCGCGAGGTAGTCTTGATATATTCCTTCGACCTCTCATTGACGAGTTAAAAGAATTGTGGTCCAATGGCGTTGATGCGTACGATGTATCCTTGAATCAAAATTTTAATCTGAAAGCAGTGCTATTGTGGACGATAAGCGATTTTCCGGCGTTGGGCATGCTATCAGGATGGAGCACTCATGGCAAATTGGCTTGTCCTATTTGCATGGAAGATACAAAGTCATTTTATCTGCCGCACGGAAGAAAGACGTGTTGGTTCGATTGTCACCGAAGATTTCTTCCTCATGATCATCCACTGAGGAAGAATAGAAAAGACTTTTTGATGGGAAGAGACGCTAGGAACGACTATCCACCTGAGTCTTTGACCGGTGAGCAAGTTTATTCCTACCGGCTGCGTCGTATAAATCCAACGAAAACTAAGGATGTTGGTGGAAACGGTCACGAGAACAAGAAGCCTCACTTTGGGAAGAAGCATAACTGGTACAAAGAAAGCATATTCTGGGAGCTTCCGTACTGGAGGGACCTTAATCTTCGACATAATCTCGATGTGATGCATATAGAGAAAATTTTTTTTGACAACATCATGAATACTCTTATGCGTGTGAAGGGAAAATCAAAAGACACCATCCCTTCAAGATTGGATATACAAGCATTTTGTTCGCGGCCACACTTACATATTGATGATGAGGGTAGAGCTCCTTTCCCCGCCTACTCATTGACAGACGAAGCCAGAACAAGTTTATTGGAATGTGTGAAACATTCGGTCAAATTCCCAGATGGTTATGCTTCAAACTTAGCTAGTTGTGCTGATATCGATAAGGCAAAGTTTTTTGGGATGAAGAGTCATGACTGCCATGTTTTTATGGAGCGGCTACTTCCATTTATTTGTGCAGAACTCCTAGACAGAAACATCCACATCGCATTATCAGGTAGTCTCACCTTATAGTTATATGAATATGCGACACGTAAATATGATTACATAGTTTTTTTTATTAACCATTGTAGTTCAAATATATATATTGTAGGGATCGGAGTATTTTTCCGTGACTTATGTTCGAGAACTTTGCAGCAAAGTCGCGTCCAAATTCTAAAACAAAACATAGTGTTAATCATATGCAATTTGGAAAAGATATTTCCACCATCATTTTTCGACGTGATGGAGCACCTGCCTATACATCTCCCCTATGAAGCTGAATTAGGAGGCCCCGTGCAATATAGGTGGATGTACCCTTTTGGAAGGTTTTTCAAAAAGTTGAAAGGGAAAGCTAAAAACAAACGATATGCACCAGGATCGATTGTTAAAGCTTATATGAAACAAGAGGTATCTTATTTCACAGAGCATTATTTTGCCTCCGATATAGACACGAATTCAATGTACACGCTATAATAATTCACATATATATGGAGACACATGTTATCTATTCTAAATTTCTTCAAATTAACTAATTTGGTCAGGTTAACAAGATTCAATGAAGGTGAAGTCCCCGTATATCATGTCCCTGACGTACCTGATATATTCACTCATGTTGGTCGTCCAAGTGGAGAAATCCAGGAAATTTGGCTTTCAGAGAAAGACTATCAATGCGCACATGCATATGTCTTGCGAAATTGTGAATATTTTCAGGAAATTGAGAGGTATATTCTATTGTGTGTTTACATAAATTTTAACATGGCTCAAATTGTATTGGTCTCATATTTGTGTTGCTCTTAAACAGCATGTTTGAACTATCTATTTCTCAAAAATATCCACATCTTTCTGAAAAAGAACTCTCCGCGAAAAGAGCTGACGAATATCATTTATCGGTGAAAGATTATGTAAGTCTGAATAATAGTCTTAACTATGTATCTATACTTCTATATATATATTTGATTTTCTCTAACTATACGCAGGTTAATTACCGGAAAGCCACACATCAATTTCCTATTTGGGTTCGAGAGATAGTGGAAGGACCGAAAAACAATGCCAAAACATGGCCTATCTACTTTACAAGACGATATTTGTTTCATACGCAAAACCACAACCAGGGACGAAAGACATGTAACTATGGTGTATGTGTCAAAGGACAAAATTACAGTGATGCATCTGATCAAGCTGATTTCCACGGGATCTTAACTGATATAATACAACTGGAGTATGAGGGGATGACTAATTTAAGAATCACACTTTTCAAGTGTAAGTGGTACGACCCTGTTATCGGTAGAGGCACTCGGAGGAGCAATGCTGGCATTGTAGACGTTCTTTCATCGAAATGGTTCAATAAATACGAACCTTTTATTCTAGGTACGTATATCCCTATATATATATATATATTACTTTCTTGATAGATAATGTATTCATAAGTTCTTTATAATGACTTTGCATATGCACAGCCTCTCAAGCGGATCAAGTTTGTTATATCTCATACCCATACAAGAAGAAACCGAAGCAATTGTGGCTAAATGTTGTTAAAGTCAAACCGCGAGGACATATTTCATGAGAATATGACTACACAGAACCGACTCTTTTGCAACAAGAAAATGATGATCATGTAGTGCTGATTACAATTGAAGATCTCGTAGTGCGAGACGAGAATCTGGTACAAGGAGAGAACCTAATAAATCTCGATTACGATGTTGGAGATGCGGAAGGAAGCGACGAATTCCAATGTAATTCATCGTCTTCAGATGATGAAGTTGAAGTTGATGAAGAACCTAACTAAATAATATTCTAATGCATAAGGTAGTTATATTTGATAATGAAGTTTATTAATGGTTTATCTTATTTATTTGGGTTTTGTATGTGAAACCATAATATTAAAACTTAAGCAAAAATTAACGAGGGAACTATTTCGAATGTAATTCATCATCTTCAGATGATGAAGTTGAAGTTGATGAAGAACCTTACTAAATAATATTCTAATGCATAAGGTAGTTGTTATCCAAGGTGACTTAAAATCAAAGAGTACAGGCAAAGGGGCCCTTCTCGAGTGAGCTGAGGAACGACACGGTACGGTACACTAAAGTCGGCTAGGATTTTTCCTATNGATCAACAAAAACAAAATTATACAAAAAGAAAAAGTTTGTTTTTTTTTTAAGATTTACATGGTATCAGAGCCATGTAATTTTGTACTTCTGCATGTAAATCAGTAGACACGTATCCACGCGCTCAAAGTGTCGGCACCGTTAGATCGACGACACGTATCCACGCGCTCAAAATCTACCATGTAAATCTTAAAAAAAAACAAACTTTTTCTTTTTGTATAATTTTGTTTTTGTTGATCTGAATTTAAAGTACAGAGTTTTGAAGTAAAAATTGTTTACAAAATTAAACTTAAAATTTTTTAGAGAGAAGCTAGAGCGATTTTAGTGAGAGGAAGAGTGTGATGAAANGACTTACGTTGCGACTATTGGGCCCAAATTTTCGCCAAAATTAACGAGGGAACATTTCCCTCTCTAAGACCAATTGCCGAAGCAAGGCCGGGAAAACCCAAAATTTTCGCTAAGTGTCTGTCTCATTTGTGAAACGCCCATTTTTTTTCTCCGATAACCCTACAAACCGATTCTCTCTCAATCCCTACCAAATCTCTCCAAATTCGGATGACTGGCCGTGGAAAAGCTGTGACTAGAGGACGAGGAGCACGACGCACTGCGACAACAGCCGTGAATCGAGGACCCATATCTCCCGGTGAGACAAGGATCTCGCCTCCGAAGGGAAAATCAAAGAAAACCACCTCGCCGCTTCCGTCTCAGTATTCATTCACGCCGGCGGACGCTTCAACCTCCGTGACTCCTCGTAACCGTGTCCCAATATTCTCCGAAGGTGTCAAAGATTTCCCTCCTCCGCCGCAGCTTTTGACCAGTAGGAGCCAACCAGGATCTGGAAACTCAGGAACCGATCCTCGAGCCTCTGCTTCTCCTCCTGCTGCGACTCAAGCTCGATCCGCTGCGAGGAGTCACAGAGCTCCACCTGCTGCGACTCAAGATCGACCTCCACCTGCTGCGACTCAAGCTCGATCCGCTGCGAGGAGTCACAGAGCTCCACCTGCTGCGACTCAAGATCGACCTCCACCTGCTGCGACTCAAGCTCGATCCGCTCCTTCTGGATCCGCTCCTTCTCCTCAAGCTCCACACGCTGCGTCACCACAAGCTCAGAGTTCTGAGGCTCAAAACGATGACCTGGAAGAAGACGAAGAGGAGTATGATGAAGACAACGAGGAAGTTGAT
Organism: Eutrema heterophyllum; assembly: GCA_002933915.1. Classification (NCBI taxonomy): domain Eukaryota; kingdom Viridiplantae; phylum Streptophyta; class Magnoliopsida; order Brassicales; family Brassicaceae; genus Eutrema; species Eutrema heterophyllum. The sequence goes on from PKMM01057128.1 coordinate 24,676, forward strand.
TTTGACGGTGACGAAGGATTGCAACCACATCTCGCGGAAGACGTGCTCGCCGCTTTGACCAACTTACTTATCCTCCAGGCCGTGACCAATACACAACGCTCCTCTCTCCCACATTGGAGCCTGGAACCGTCTGGTAAGCTGAGTTTGTCTTGTTTTTGTTTTGTTTTCGAGTTTTTGGTAGGGTTAGCTTAGCCTAGCTTTTTGTTTTTGTGAATGATGGTTTAGAGTAATGTTTTGTTATATTATGGATATGTTATGGTTTAGAGTTATGTTAGAGTAATGTTTTAGAGAATTGTGAATGCTGTGATGTTAGAGTATTGTGAATGTTGTGATGTTTTATATGCGACTTAACATTTTTGTTTATCTGTTTGTAGGTTTATAGGTAAGGACAAGTCCGCATTGACTCGCAAGATCACAAGGATATTTACAAACAAGTTCGATCAGCCTTACTACAACTAGGGTTTTGTCCTAGTTTCTAAAAGAGAAAAATATTTTCTTGAATTCGCGGTAATCTTCTTAACCTCTCAATCTATTCTTAATTTTATGTTTTGTTTGTTTTCTTTGATCACTAACACTTTGCTCTTATCTTGTTTTGTAGAAAGAACACACATGGCATCCCATACACACTGGTCTTGTCCAAACAAAGTTCGAGAAGATTTGCCAAGTGAGACTCAAGGACATGGTTTCTAAGCCGGGGACGAAAAGAAAGCAACCGAAGTGGATTGGCAATACGGTGTGGGGACAAATGTGTGACTATTGGATCATAGAAGAAGCCACAACAAGGCATGAGACTACATCAGCAGCTCGAATGTCTGACCGTAATGGTCAAGGTATTCACAAGCATGTCTCGGGCCAGAAATCTTTCTTACAAGTGGAACAAGAATTGGTGAAGTTCCTCTGTCTTCCTATTAGTCTCTGAGTTACATGTCTTGATAATTTACATGTCTTGCTATTCACATGTTCTTGTTTAACATTTCAGGAAGTGGAATTGGGAAGACCTCCGACTGTTGCTGAAGTCTTTGTAAAGACTCATACAAAGAAAGATGGGAGCTTTGTCGATCAGAGAGCGCAGGAAGTGTTTGATCTTTATAAGCAGAAGAAGGAATCTAAGTTGGCTGAGCTTGAGCATGAGAATGACGAGTCTGCAGACGGTACTTCGCTTCGATCACAGCTTTGTCTAGAGGAGAATAACGAAATCTTCTACAGGGTAAAATACTTCTCTAAGTTTAAGTTTGTCAGATTTTTAAGTTTTCCAAATCTTTGATAACTAATACTCTGTGTTTTGTTATTGCAGTCTACTGTCACGAATGACAGAGGCCAAATGTATGGACTTGGAAGCTTAGGGACATACATCAACGGGAAGCGGAAGTATCCAGGCAGCTCCTCTTCTTTCACAAACGTGAACCAACAGCTCGAGGACGCTAACCGAAAGATTGAGGAAATAACAGCCCTACAAGAACATCACGAAGCAGAGCATCTCCGTGTTACATCAGCTCTACAAGCAGAGGTCAAGGGCTTGGGAGTAGTCAAAAAGTACCTCAGCATCAAAGACCCAGAATTTCTTGCATTCCTTGCTAATGAAGAAGATCCCTCTAATCCCCCTCTAGGTTCCTAACTTCTCAACTCTCTCTGACTCTGAACTTGTGTTTGTTATGCTTTTGTTAACTCCTATATTGGAGTTTGAACTTGTCTTCTTTTGTTAACTCCTTATATTTGGAGTTTGAACTTCTATGCTTTAGGTTTTTAGTTTGTAAATCTTGAATGTTTATGTTATTAGTTCTTATGTTTGTAAATCTTGAATGTTTATGTTATTAGTTTGTAAATCTTGAACTCATTTGCATCTTTTTTTTTTTTTTAATCATCTGAGATGTCATAGTCGATCTGAAACAGAGAAAAAGTAGAAAAAAATAGGAATACCAAAATGCTAAACCGATAAACATCATAGTCGCTATCCAGTCGCAAAACCAGTCGCAAAACCAGTCGCAAAACCAGTCGCAAAACCAGTCGCAAAACATTCTAACTTAGTCGCCAAAACCAGTAACAAGTTTAGTCGCAAATTACGTCGCAAACCCAGTCGCAGACAACGTCGCAAAACAAGTCGCAAAACCGGTCAGGAGAAGTCGCAAATCATGTCGCAAAACCAGTCGCAAAACCAGTCGCCGATTCAGTCGCACCTTCGTCGCGACAACGGTCACAATACTGTCGCTAAAGTAGCGACCACATTGCGACTTGACCGCGACGAAAAGAAAACAGTCGCAAAAGAGTCGCTAATGGGCGACTGCATGGCGACTAATTGATTTAGCGACGAGGTCTTTTGCGACCACGTATTTTAGTCGCAACACAGTCGCAAATCGGTAAATGGCGACTGTTTAGCGACTGATACTATAGTCGCGAAATCCCTGTTTTCTTGTAGTGAAACAAGTACCATACGCCTGCAATCCGACCCACCACACAGAACCGCTAAGTGAAATAACCCGGTCCCGTCACTTGACTCATTTTTCCGAACAAGCTTAACTGAAACACGCAACTCTCACAACAGCAATAAGAACATCCATCTTATTATACATCATAATGTAACATTGTTCCACACAACGGAAATACAAAATGAAACACACATGACATACAGCTACAACCCAAACTGGAACCTCTCGATGGAACTCAAGCCGCAGCTTGCTTCTGGAACCACTTCCGGAACCTCGCTTCCATCCTAGCCTTTGGCTCCCAAGTTTCCTCCTGCACCCCGTCACAGTCCCACAGAACTCGCATCATCGGAATCTTCATCCGACGAAGCTCCTTGACCCTCCGCTCGAGAACTCTCAAAGGTCTCGCCTCAACGGTCATATTGGGCTGGAGATCTGACGGAATCTCAGCCAACACTTCTTCAGCATCGACACATGGAAGACCTTATGAATGCTTGCATAACCGCGGGTAACTCCAACCGATACGCTACCGGTCAAACACGCTCTACAATCCGGAACGGCCCCATATACCTCGGACTCAACTTAGTCGCAATAATGGACATGTTCGGACCTCTCAGTAAGGCCATCTTGAGATACACGCTATCTCCCGCCTCAAACATAAGCTCTTTCCGCCTCTTATCGGCATAACTCTTTTGCCGATCCTGGGCCTCTTTCATGTTCAGCTTCAAAACCCGGATCTTCTCCGTGGTTTCCTGAACAAAACTTGCACCCAAAGTGCTCCTCTCCCCCACTTGTGTCCAACACAAGGGGGTACGACATGGCCTCCCATACAGAGCCTCGTATGGAGCCATCCCAATACTCGCCTGGTAGCTATTGTTATACGCAAACTCTACCAAGCTCAAGTGATCCACCCAGTGACCACCCCAATCCAGCACGCACATTCTCAACAAATCCTCCAGAGTATGGATGGTCCTCTCGGACTGCCCATCTGTCTGAGGATGATACACCGTGCTCAAGTGCACTTTCGCGCCCATCTCTGCCTGAAACGCATTCCAGAACTCCGATGTGAACTTAGGATCCCGGTCCGAGACAATGCTTACCGGTACTCCATACAGTCTCACAATCTCCTGCACGTACTTCCTAGCCAAAACCGCTGCCCCATCGGTCTTCTTAATGGCCAGACAACGCGCACACTTGGTCAATCGGTCAACGATGACCCAAACAGCATCCTTGGTCCGAGAAACTGGTAAACCCACCACGAAATCCATCGTGATCATATCCCACTTCCACTCTGGAATGGGTAAACTCCGCAACAAACCACTCGGGACCTGGTGCTCCGCCTTCACTAACTGGCACATGTTGCACGCCGCAACCCAGTTAGCAACATCCTTCTTCATCCCGACCCAATGATAATAGCGCTTGAGATCGCGGTACATCTTAGTCGCTCCTGGATGAATCGAGAACAAACTCGAATGAGCCTCACTCAGGATCTCTCGCCGCAAATCCTCATCCAAAGGTACGCATACCCTCCCACTAACAAGGATAGTGCCGTTCGCAGATACCTGATACTCAGAACCCTCCGCTCTCGAAGCCTTAACCAAAACCTCATCTTTTTCCTTAGCCAACCAAACTCTGCTCAAAAGATCCGCCTGGTTAGCCGCCTCTAAGCCCAAAGGTTCCTGAGATACAACACATAAGCGCAATGTGCTAATCTCGCTCACCAAAGACTCAACCTCGAGCTCCCGAGCCAAAGCCACCCGCTTCCGACTCAACGCATCCGCAACCAGATTAGCCTTACCAGGATGGTAAGCTATCTCCAGATCATAATCGGCCACTAGCTCCATCCAGCGCCTCTGCCTCAAATTCAACTCAGGCTGAGTGAAAATGTACTTCAAGCTCTTATGATCTGTGAACACCAGCACCTTTCTGCCATAAAGATAAGATCTCCAAATCTTTAAAGCGAAAACTACTGCAGCCATCTCCAGGTCATGGGTAGGGTAGTTGCCCTCATGCTTCCGCAGCTGCCGCGAAGCATAGGCAATAACCTTCCCCCGCTGCATCAACACACAACCAAGACCCACTCCCGACGCATCGGTGTACACCACGTAAGGCTCGCCCGACTCAGGCAACGCCAATACTGGAGTACTAGTCAACATGGCCTTCAGTTCCGCGAAACTCTCCTCACACACCGAGGACCACACGAAAGGAACATCCTTGACAAACCGCCGATAATACCCTGCCAACCCGAGAAAACTCCGAATCTCAGTAGCATTCCTCGGCCTCGGCCAAGTACTAATGGCCTGGATCTTCTCCGGATCTACTGACACTCCCTCCGCAGAGACAATGTGACCCAGAAAACCGATCTCCCGCTGCCAGAAGCTACACTTGCTCAACTTAGCAAATAACTTCTGTTCCCGCATCTTCGAAAGAACCACACGCAGATGCACCTCATGCTCCTCCCGGCTCCTCGAATACACCAAGATATCATCGATAAAGATGATCACGAACTCATCTAGATACTCTTGGAAAACGATGTTCATCAATCTCATAAATGCAGCCGGTGCATTTGTCAACCCAAATGGCATCACCACAAACTCGTAGTGGCCATAACGAGATCTGAAAGCCGTCTTCCGGATATCTACCTCATCAATGGGAATCTGATGATATCCCGACGCCAAGTCAATCTTGGAGAACCAAGTAGCCCCTCTCAACTGATCCAACAACTCATCAATCCGAGGAAGAGGATACCTGTTCTTCACGGTGACTCGGTTAAGTCTCCGGTAGTCAATACACAACCGAAAACTCCCGTCCTTTTTCTTCACGAACAACACCGGTGCTCCCCACGGTGAAGAACTCGGGCGAATAAACCCCTTGCTCAACAATTCTGCCAGCTGCTTCTTCAGCTCTGCCATCTCTGATGGAGCCATCCTATAAGGAGCCCTGGATATCGGTGCCGTCCCTGGTTCCAACTCGATCGTGAAAGGATCCGACCTAGACGGTGGCAACCCCTGCAACGACTGGAACATATCCTGGAACTCACGAACCACACGAATATCCTGAACCCTACCCTCTCCGACGGCCTCCGGCAAGGAAATGGTAGCCAAATACGCCTCGCAACCCCTCTCGATCAGACGCTCCGCGTGCACAACCGAGATCACGAGACTTCCGGAAGTCGGTCTCACACCCTGATACACCAACTTCCCTTTCCCTCTGTCGAACTCGACTCGCCCTCGGTGACAGTCCAGATGCGCTCTAAACTTCCCGAGCCAATCCATGCCCAAGATGGCATCGTACAGCTCCACTGAGCAGATAATCAAATCGACATGCATGGACTCTCCTGCTACCTGAACATCCACGTCTCGCACCCGACCATGAATTCTCAGGAGCTTCCCTCCGGCAACCTCCACGAAACCCAAACACACACCGGGCTCGCTTCGAAGATTAGCCTTCTCGGCCAACTCCGGGGAAACGAAGCAATGCGATGCTCCCGTGTCAAATAACACATGACACTCTACACCCCCAACACACAAGGTCCCTGCACATATACATGTGCTGAGAACCTTAACACCCCGAAAAGCACGACATTCCCCAACACAGAATTAAACTTAGATGAGTCTAAGAAAAATACATGTGATTGGCCTGGAACTCGGTTCTCCGGACTCGGTGATGGAGTACACTCGAGGCGCTGATGCCACCTGCCTGACGGGCTGCACCACCGTGGTCTCACTCTGCCGCAACTGGGGACACTGAGGCCTGATGTGCCCCGCCTCCTTGCAGTGATAGCACACTCAAGGATCCACTCTCACTCCGCCCTTCTGAGGACAGCTCGCCACTCGATGATCCATGCTCCCACAACCAAAGCAACCCGGACCACCCCGACTACCTCTCGAAGCGCTCTCCCGCTTCCGCTTCTGTCCTTGCATCGGCTTACCGCCTCTGCTCGGACCGGACTGCTGCTGCACAGGTCTCGCCTGAAAACTCGGTGTAACCGCTACCACCTCGTCTTTCAGACCCTCCTCAAGCAAAGCTGCAGTCTCAACCAACTCATCAACCGTGCAAAAAGCCCTCACCATGCAACGGTTCCTCAAGTCAACCCGAAGACCCATCAGAAATCTCTGCACACGGGCTCGTCTAACATAAGACCCGAGCCGGTTGAACTCCACCTCATACTCGCGTACCGACCGATCCCCCTGAGTCAAACTCGCAAGCCTCGACTCTAACCGGTTGAACGCCTTCTGAGGAAAGTACTTGGAGTTAAACTCCTCCACAAAATCCGCCCAAACCATCACGGCCTGAACTCTCCGTGCTGCCACACCCCTCCACCAGAGATGCGCATCACCCTCCAGATAATGGACCGCAATGTCCACTTGGTATCCCGCGGGACACCAACTCGAGAGGAAATTCCTCTCTACCCTCCTCAGCCACGCATCAGCGTCCTCAGGATTAGCACCTCCAGAGAAGTACCCCGTGCCAATCCTCTGCATCTGCTCCATCATCCTAAGGTAGGATGGGAGCTCCTCAGCAACCGCAGCTGCCACCTGAGGCTGAGCCTCCACAACTACCGGAACCACAGGAGCCTGAGCCTGTACCCTCTCTGGTAACCGCTCCAACAACCTCGTCAAAAGATCCGCTATGCGATCATCTCGGGCCCGAGCATCACCCGTTGCTACACCCGCAGCACCCGCTGGAACACCAGCCGTACTGGCGCTCACGCCAGCCCCAACGGCACTCACACCAGCCACACCCTCAGACCCAACCTGACTCGCACGCGACTCCTCGACCTGCTCCTCCGGCACACGGCCACGACCCCTACCACGGCCACGACCTCTACCACGCCCTCTAGCTATCTGCATACGTGCAGAGGCACAAGCTAAGAAAACGAAAAACAATCATCACAATAAAGATACTCACCGTGGAATCTCGCAAGGCTCGGAGAGGATTATTCTAAGACCCCCACACAACACCCAATTTATTCTAGAACCACCTAGGCTCCTAGAACCGTATGGGCTCTGATACCAAATTGAAACGACCGTACTTTTTTTTTTTTTTGAATTTAAACTTCTGGAAATAATTAAACAATACAAGAACAAGTTCTACAACAGCAAAAGCAACAACAAAACCCCTTATCTTCACCTGCATCGACAAAAGTGATGCATCAACATTTGGCTAACCAAACGCTGAGTGAGATTGATCCTCCCAACAACAGGCTACCAATAAGCACAATAATTAACAATTTACAACACGAAAAATTAATTAACACCAATTAAAACTTCCAGCACAAAATAGCAATTCAATCCCATGAAAAACTAAACCAACGCCTAGCAATTCTTCTCCAAGAAAAGCTAAACACACAGCCTGAAAAGTAAACACACAACACGCTTTCAAGCACAACCAACGACTGGTATCGATTGATACTCCCCTGGTATCGATCGATACTAAAACAACACGCGTCAACCAAAAAGGGACTGGTATCGATCGATACTAAAAACAACACCTGATATCGATCGATACTAAAACAACACGCGCCTACCGACAAGGGACTGGTATCGATCGATACACCCATGGTATCGATCGATACTCCCCTGCGACTCACAACCTTCACGAAATCTAAACCCAGAAATCGCCAAGACAAAGCCCCAAACTCATCAATCAAGCTTAAACAAGCACCACACAAGCTTAATTGCTAACCTTTGGTCACAACTCACCTTAGATCGGATGGATCGAGCTCTAGAAGACCTCTCTCTCCCACTTTAGCTCACGCCAAAACCACGCTCTTCCAACCTCTTCTTCAAGCTTCTCTCCAAGCTCAAACTCTCTTGATCTCGCAAGATCCGAGCTTCACCAAGCTCTTCTTTCCCTTTCTCTCTCTCCCTCTCTCTCTCTCTCACGACCAATTCTGATTTTTCCCAAAAGAATGGTTTATCTCCCGTAAGAAGAGAAGAGGAAGAAGACAATAAGGAAACCCCGACTGGTATCGATTGATACATGCCAGTATCTGATAACGCCATATTTTAGCGTTTTAGTATGTTTATTTTTATTAGTTTTCATTTCATTCTTGAGTTTTTTCCGTGTGTTTTAGTGCATATTTCTATTCATATTCTTGCATTTGCATTTTAGATGTCCTAGGTTGTTTTGTGCCGTTTTTGGTTTGTTTTTAGGTGTTTAGGAGTACCTTGGATTGAAGGAGATGCTTGGAGCTTCAAGATGGATCAAAGGAAAAGCAAATGGAGCAAAAATAAGAGAGTATCAGTCTCCATATCGGTTTACACACTCGATCTGGATTAGGAGTCAAGAACAATGCGTCTAAAGATAAATCCGGATGAATACCTTCCCGCGCCCAGATTAATCTGAGGTCTTGATGAAAGTTGTAGACAATTGAGTGAGCTTCATTTTGGCGTTGGTTTCATCGCATTTTCATCAGCCGTTCGAGAGATACAATTAATTTAGTGAAGACATATTATTACCGGAAGATACCGTGGCAATCTGAAGCTAGTGAAAGATCGACTCGTAAGAAAATCTTCCCTTTGGATTTAGCATCAGATGTCTTCATCAAAGTCATAGTAAATTGAGTTAGCTGTCCAATGGAAATGGTTTCGCACCATTCAGAGGTGTGGTTAAAACGATATGATCAAATTACTAAAGACATGTAAAGCATGACGGGTTTTTCACTTTCCACCATTCCCCACCACCACAACTTTTCCACCTTGAACCCAACTCATTCATTTTCAAGCCACCCATAAAGGATTGAGTGCTGGACACAATCATGTTGCAACATTATCATTCTTCTCTTTTCTTTTTCTTTCTCTTTTTCTTTTTCCTTTATGCAAGCTAATAGAACATTTAAAATTGTAGTAAGTGTGCTTTTGTATTGCTATATAAGGAGGTGCAATTCCTCTTGTAAGATCATCAACTCATAATATAAACACATCTCTTACTCAAAGCTTAAACACTCTCTCTTCCTTTCATTTTCGTTTTTCTTTCATGCCTATGAAGGAGTGCTCATCTTTTTCCAATTAGTGAAGATTTTCTCTTAAACTCTTCCTCTTTTCTTATTTATACAATTATGTCTTTAATTTCTGTCATTTATTCTTGTTACTTAGCTATGTGTGAGTAGTCTTATCATGGGTTAAGGGTTTGGTAGTTTATGATGTTTTGATTAAAAGATTGAAGATGTTTAGGAGTGAGTTGGAAAACCATTTCTTGATCTTAGATGAATCGCTACCCGGGAGGGGATTGCGATTTATCTCGTAATTTTCACCTCATGCTTTTTATTCTTAACCTATGGAAATAGAAGTCTAAGGTGAATTGTGATTAAAATGATCTTGAGTTCATTGTTTATAAATCTTTTATTTGCAATTGGAAAATTAGCTTAAATAAATGATTTATAAAAGGATTAGTATCATGGGAATGAACTAGTCTAAATTAAGTGATCATGATCTAGGTAATAAATTGATTCAAGTGTTTTAAACATCATCTCTCAATTATCAAACATCTTTAACAAAACCAAACCCGAAAACCCATGTTTTATTTTTGATTTATAATCCGATTTTTATTGTTTTCTTGTGATTTCTTAAATTTGTGCTTCATAATTAATCTGTCATTTAAATTGTCAAATTTATTTACGTTTTAATTTTTCATTAAATATTAATAGTTTTAATTATTTAGTTTCTCAAACATAAAAACCAAAAAATCAATTTCTTAGCTTAAAGAGTTTCTTGCATTCTTAGTGTATTATTCATCTCCTTGTGGTTCGATACCCATAATTACTACAACAATTGCCTTGCACTTGGGGTTTAATTAGGGATTAAAATTTGTATCCATCAGTATCGATCGATACTACCCCGACAGGTATCGATCGATACAAGGCTAGTATCGATCGATACTACCCCGGAACAAACCCGAATTAATTATTTCCCCCAATAATCAATTTTTCCAGAACGCGGGCGTTACAGGAATGGACATCTTATTACATATATTCCATGTTTTGGGCAGCAATAAGTTTTGTGACTTTTGTCTTTTGGTAAGCAAATTGAGTACAGAGAAAAGTCCAAACAACAAGATCATTATGTAGTCTTGGGAAAGCTTCTCTGAGGTAGAGCTCTTGCTCTCTTGTAACTTTTGTTGTTTCTCGAACATCATATGTAGGTATCGGCCCTGTTTTTCAATCTGTAAGAAAACAATTTCACTTTCAAAACAATTTGTTTTTGTTTAAAAACTTTGTTTCTGGTTGGATTTGAGCTTTTAAAACAATTTGTTTCAGTTGAAAGTTGAAACTCTTTGTTGCTTGTCGGATTTGAGATTTTAGTTTTAGTTTTGAGCTTCTCGGATTATAAGATTCCGTGTTATTGCTTTCATGTTTTTTTTTCTTTTTTTCTCATCAATTACAAGTTTTATTTAGGATTGATACAGAAAATAAGCGAAGCATTATTGCTTCATCAAAACATGTCAAGTGTTTTATCTCATCATTAGACACGTATGGTTTCGAAACCAGGTTTGGTTTTTGCTAATAAGATTATGCTAATCCATGTATAAATATATACAGTACTCGTAAGTCGTAATGAATTAACAAAAAAAAAATATAGATATTGCAAAGATTTAAATTTCAATCCATATCTTGAAACCTTTTGCACCAATTAGAGTCACTTTTACGGTAAATCCTACTATTATTAACCTAATTTAGCCTAAAGGCAACTTAAACCCTATTATTAGCAACCTAATCGTGAGAGAGTTTGAGACGTGATCGTGAGAGAGGCTGAGACGTGATCGTGATCGTGAGAGAGTTTGAGAGACGAAGACGGAGGTTATCGTGAGACGTGATCATCTTGAACAGTGGATATAACTTTGTGGCTGAACTGGTCATCGTGAGCAATGAATCGCTTAAGTTTGGTGTTTTAATCAATGTTCTTAATGCTCTCGCTTCACTCCTCTTGTTCGTTCATTCACTACTAAAATACGTAAAGGGGAAACAAAAGAAAAAAGTTGACCGCAAATTAAGTTAGCTTTGTAAAATTTGATAACTGAATTTGATTATGTTATTTCTTTCTTTTTGACAGAACTCTGAAGACTTTGCCTACTTGAACTCCCTAGACTTTGAGTCTCAAAGACTTGTTGCATCTCTAAACACTGAAGAAGAACAAGAGAATTCTAATGGATCACAGCCTCATACAGTTCATAAAAGAAGGTTCATTCAGGTTGAAGACGATGAGGATGATGCTGACATAGAAATCACCCCTGAACCGAGACAGAGAAATCACTCTGTGGCTGAACTGAATTAAGGATGGCAAAGGCAGTGCCTCTCAGGCGAATAAGAGGAAGAAATCACTCTGTGGCTGAACTGAAAGTGAATGAATCAAGCACAGATTTAATTGTCAAACAAATGATCGTACCAATGAAGGAGAAGGTTGATAAGTATTGGGAAGAAGTTAGCGATATTTTTTCAATGGCTACCGTCTTTGATCCACGGTTGAAGCTTACACTTGCAGAATATTGTTTTGGAAAGCTTGATAGGAGATATTGTCAAGCAAAGATGGAAAACTTGCGTAGTAAATTGCGGCTGCTTTTTGAATCATATGAAAAAAATTAAAGACGAAGTCCTCATCACCATCTACACAGTCACGAGAATGTGATCAACATAATACAAAATATAGAGAACCAAATGGGAGTTTTATGAATTACGATGTAAGTACAGAGTGATCTAGATTTATGATCTAGATTTCATAATGTTTGCAGTCGAATAAATTCTATTATTTCCTAGTTGATGGTGGCGTATAACTGATTGAATCTGATTCTATTCCATTTGCTGTTATTGTGCATCACTAATAAGTATAATAAATAGATAAACTAATTTGTATAGAATATATGATTCTGAAATGCTTTTTGAGTGTATTAGATCGGTGTAATGTGAGAGTGTTTGTTGCATATTTAAGTGAATGGCAAAACCTGGACAAATTATATTTCTTTCACGTAGTTATGTTGGATAATTATTTTATGAAATGGATATGAATGTGTGTAGAGTCTACACTGTAGACTTTCAAACTTTCCGATGCACTATGAAATGGATATGAATGTGTGTTAGACATTTATATGTTATTGAGTTTGCAGGTTTTTGTTCTTGTTTTTCTTTTTAAGTGTTGATGGTTCTTCCTTACGTCTATTATAGTTGTGTGACACACATCTTCCTTACATTATGGCTTTTAGCAATGTTTAGATTGATGCTTTGATGAACACGTTTGAGAATTCCATTGAAGATATCTTTTAAGTGTTGCTGGTTTTTCTCTTTTATTTTTTATTTTTTAGGATTTCTTTGTATTTCGCAATTCAAGTGTTGTTGTTTGTGGGAAGTCTTCTCTGGAAACGTATCTTGAAGAACCGGCATTAGACATGATCAATTTGGACATCCAGCATTACTGGAGAGATAACTCTAAAAGATATGGTGAGCTATCTTCAATGGCTTGCGATCTGCTTAGTATACCTATCACGACAATAGCTTCGGAATCCTTTTTTAGCATGCACTTTGAACAAGTACATCAGCCGACTTCTTCCCAAAAACGTGCAAGCTTTGATATGCAGTCGCAATTGGCTACAGGGATTTGAAGCATATGAAAATGTAAGCAAATCGTTTTAATAACTTTTACACTTATTTGATCATAACTTATTAAGTTTACTAACTTAATTTAATCACTTATGTAGAGGACGAAAAAGAATCTGATGATGAAAATGAGACACAACCATCTTTCCAATCCATTGTCGATGATGAAGATGAGGACGAAGATGAAATTTGAAGAACTATCAAGTTCAGTGTGTTCTTCTTACTTCTCGGATTTCAGAATTTAGTTAAGAGTTTCAGTTTGAACTTCATTACTTCTCGTATTTTTGGCTTTGTTGCTTTCTTGGATTTTTGCTTATGTTGCTTTCTCATATTTTTTCTTCTCTTCCTTCTCGGATTCTTGGAATGTTGCTTCTCGAATTGTTAGTGTTTCAGTTTGAATTTCAGTTAATAATTTTATATTGTCGCTTTAAGTTCGAATGATGCTTGTTTATAAACAAAAACAAATAATTCAACAATATATTATATAAACCCGCGGGCCAGCCCACAAACCCGAAGAGTATAGGCGGGTTGGGTTTGGACATAGACTTTTGGACCGCAGCCCGCGAGGCTGATATACTTGGTTTTTACCGTTTTCTATCGTATGTTTTGGTGTTTCTGTTAATCATTTTATCGAGTCAAAGTCCGTTTTAGAGTCTTTTAGTCTTTTATTTAGATATATCAGGTATAAAGGCGTCTAAGGAGGAAATTGGAGTTACGGGAGAAAAAACGCACAAAACCGTGAAGAAAGGAGCAGAATCAGTCGATGCAAGGAATGCATCGACCGATGCAACATCACAGAGATTTATCCATTGGTCGATGCAAGGAGTGCATCGACCGATGCAACAGACCAGAAATTTGGCAATCGATCGATGCAAGGAGTGCATCGATCGATGCATTGGACCAGAGAAACAACCATCGACCGATGCAAGGAGGTGCATCGGTCGATGCAGGCCGACGAGAAGAAAAAGAAATTTCTGATTTTTCATATTTTGCTCTGGAAACTCCCTATTTTTACCTAATTCGACCTAAACCTATAAATACTCTATTTTTAGCCTCTTTGACGGCACCCGCTGGATACCAGAACTTTTACAGACACTTTTATTTGCTTTGTTCTATTGAGATCTTTGAAGATCATTGTAAGCTTTGGAGAAGAAACTTTGTATCCATTGAGAAGATTTCTAAACCTTTTCTCTCTTCATCTATACTATGTCTTCTTCATCTCTTTGCTTGGTCTCTGTTTTCATGTCTTAGTAGTTCATTAGTTAGGTTTAGGGGTTTCAAGGGGATCCATGATTCATTGAATTAGACACAGATAGAGTTTTATCGTTTGAGGTTTTCGCTTATTGTTTTGTTTACTGCTTAGGCTTGAGCTGACCGCTAGGTCTATGAACTAGGGCTTAATCTAATAGCGCGGAAGTGTGAAGATTGCTAGAAAGAGCATAAGCGAGCGAATTGTCTAATAGCGCGGAAGTGTATTAGGTTGATTCGTGAACATATTGAACATGTTCGTTAAGGCTGATCTAGAATTCTATGAGCACGGAAGTGGATTAAGGTTCTAGGTTTAGTAACCATGAGCACGGAAGTGGATTGGTTAACATTTAGGTTTGAGTTCGAAACTTGCGTTTAATTGTTCCCTGAATAGTTGTCTGATTCTTGGTCTCTGGATTCCTAAGAATAATCCCTTGACCTAACGCTTTTCTTTTGTTGAATTTACATCGTTTTAACTGCATTCGTTAGTTAATCAAAACCAACCAAATTTCTGTCTTAGCTTAATTTCATAATTGTGAGAATTGTAGTGTACCTTAGGTCTATGTGGATTCGATCCTAAAGTACTGCATTGACAACCATTATGATTGCGGTAGTGTGAACTTTAGTATTAATTGACTGAGTGAAAACGCGTAAATCAATTTGGCATTACCTTCAATTCTGAATTTGAAATTTAGTCGAAGATTTACTAATATCTTTTATTTTATATTTTGGTGCATTTCAGGAACCTTCTTAAGATGGATTACTACCCAAGGAACGATGGCAATCGATTCCGCCACAGCCGTGACGATCATAGACGATCGCCCATGCATCGCGAATCTGCTGGCGGTTACATTCCAATGCCAGACCGTTACTCAAATCGACCAGCCCCATTCTACTCACACCAAAACCAGGGCTGGATCGATGAAGAGTACGACCATCACTACCACCAGCCGAGAACTCAAGCACCACCTCGTGCCTACGATTTCATTCCCACCGAGTCTCTGGAGGCTATGATGCACACGCTACTGAGAAACCAGCAGGAATCCTCATTCGAGCTCGATGCGAAATTGGAATATATCAAAAAAGATCTTGGTGGCAAGTGTGATGCAATCTACGACCAAGTACAAAGACTTGAGGAGAAAGTGAAGCATTTAGAGGCAATGCAGCTACAACAGAACTGTGAGATCGAGAAAAACCAAGTCTTCATCGATCATGTCAATGAATCCATGAAGCTCATGGAAGACGGCTTTGAAACTAAACTAATGAATCTGAGAGAAAGCCTCTCGACGACTGCTACTGGTCTGGAAATCATTGCAAGTAAGACACACAGACTTGAGAGAGGAGTGGAAGAAGTTGGCAACCACGGGAGAGAAATTCATTCATCCATCCATGTTCTCCACGAGGGGCAGAAGAGAACAGCGGAAGCGATCCAAGACATTCGTTTCAAGATGGATGGGAGGTATAACGATCTTCTTGGCAAAACCATGGGTTTTGGAGATAGGTCCTCAGACTTTTCTGGTGAAATCAAGATGCTTCAGAACCGTCTATCCAACGTCGAGAACACTGTCGACCTCCACCTCGGAACTAATTTGGACGAAATAAGACAAGATATGACCAATAGCTGCAATGGTGTGATTCTCCTAGCTGAGGCAGAAGGATCCCCAAGAGTTCAGAGGGACATGGAGAATCAGTGCATGATGATAAGAGAAACCGCGAGGATCCGAGGAAGGAAACCATGCGAGGGAATCCCAATCCCGAGGCGAACTTTGGTTGCATAACATGAAGATTGGGAAACTCGACCCATAAGCAATGAGATGCTAGAAGATTTCCATTCCATTGTGAAGGAAATCCCACTCCACATGTCATTCGATCAAGCTTGGAAGAGATACCCAGCAATGAAGGAGCTATTTTGGTATAGCAAGGAAGATAAGTACGAGATCGAAGACCTGTTTGATGAAGCTAGGAAGAAGCTGTCTATGCCCAGAACATTGCACAAGTTCGAAGAACCAAGGTGTTTCGTCATGCCATGCGAAATCTTTGGCTCCTACTTTGACAGTGCTCTGTGCGATTCGGGAGCCGCTATAAACCTTATGTCAGAGGGGGATGCAAAACGTCTGAAGATCGACAACATGAAACCCTCAAGGATGCGGATCGGGCTTGCAGATGGTACAACCACCACCACAGTTGGTATGATCGAGAATCTCCCTCTGAAATTTGGAAATTGCATCGTCCCGGACGATTTTCAAGTGACAATAGCCCGTGGAAAGAACAATGAACCTTCTACTACTTGGAAGACCGTTCTTAGCAACAGCAGGGGCCATTATGGATTGGCCGAATAGGAGAATGTGCCTCGCAAACGTCGACAAGGAGATCTTCTACCTAGCAGCACCTCCCGGTTTCGCCTCGAAACGCATTTGCTACACTGTCGAAGGAAAAAGAGGATGCAAAGTACATGAAGCCCTCGATAACTATCTAAGCACGGATGAAGACAAGGAGACCTTAAGGAGGAGATCAAAGCGAGCTAAGGGGAACGCGAACCCCTTAGGTCCGTCATCCGCCTAAGACACTTAAGAAGTCGAGCTAACGACTTAAAACAAGCGCTTGGTGGGAGGCAACCCACCGATACGTATTTATTTATTTGTTTCAAGTCTTTAGAACATTAACCTAATAAATTTTGGCTTTTGCTCGTTTTAGTTCTCTTATTATTTCATCAAAAACAAAAAAAAGGGGATCGACGAGGCACAATCGACCGATGCAAAAGATGCATCGGTCGATGCAGGAATCTCTTAAGAAGGGCAATCGATCGATGCAGAATGTGCATCGATCGATGGAAGGCAGCAGACAATTCCCAATCGATCGATGCAACAATCTGCATCGATCAATGCTGGCCCAGGTAAGTGGTTTGATCTCAATCTCGGTTTAATTCTTTAAAATCGAACCGGTTTTCTCTTTCTTCTTCTTCTTCCCCGATTTTCTCTCTCTCCTCCTCCATAAAATTTATCGATGTTCTCATGTTTTTTTTCAAGAACACAAAAATCTTCAACCACCCATAACTTCTTTGATTCTTCACGGATTTGAACGATTTTGGTGTCTATCCCCATCGATTTTTCGTACTCTACAAAACCCTCAACCCAGTTTCTTCGATTAGCAAAGGTATGAGCTCCTAATTCCCCTTTTACAGTCCGATTTTGGTAAGAGAAATCACCCTTGGATTGTTGCTTTGATTCATGTATCCATGCGTGAATATCTTGTGTAATTAGACCTAGTTGGGGTGTTGGGAACAAATTCAACACCCCTTTGTTTTTATTGATGAGATTTTGAGGAATTTACAAAACCTAGGGTTTGTGGTTTATGTGAATTTAGGGTTTTGCCTTAGTTAATGAGCGAAGTAGATGCGTTCTTTGGCGGAATTGAATCGTTCCTAGTCAATTATATCGATGGGATGGACTGTTGTGGATGTTTGATGATGATATATGCTATTTGATTTTCCATAACAACATCTTGATATGATTGGGTGCTATTCATAGTCGTTGACGCTCACTTGGAAAAATCTCGTTGTTCGTTTTCCAGGACAATGGGAAGGATCGGTAGGCAGACCACGCAGCAGAATCCGACAATAGACGTAAAAGAGGACAAGGGCAAGGGAATCACACCTCCAGCTAAGAGCAAGAGCAAGGCACCTTGGCCTAGACCCGAGATAGTAGCCTTTCCGGTCCCGATGATGACCAAGAAGGACGTACAGAAAGATAAATTCTATCAGAACCGGACGCTATCCAAAATTTGGGGCAAATATGAGAGTGTGTTCTACAATGGGCTGCTAAAGGTGGAGATGCGAGCCATGCCCTTCGTTTGCACCCACATGTTGGTCTCGATGGGTATCCGGCATGATATTGA
This sequence comes from Eutrema heterophyllum, assembly GCA_002933915.1. Lineage (NCBI taxonomy): Eukaryota > Viridiplantae > Streptophyta > Magnoliopsida > Brassicales > Brassicaceae > Eutrema > Eutrema heterophyllum. The sequence goes on from PKMM01057128.1 coordinate 42,826, forward strand.
GCTTTTAATCGAGTGTGTCGGTTTGGGATGGTTAGCCACCCTCACCGAATTCTTCGATCGTTTTTGGCTTCCGCTGAGTTGAGATATGAGAACCCGAGGAAACCAGTCGCTAGTGAAGGAACACTCTTTTTCTTCGCACATGGCATCCTCTATCAGATCCCGCTCCCTGTTCTCTACACTCTGTATGGCTTCGAGGCAGGGCACGACTAGGTCTCTTTTGCTGATTTTCCCAACACCCAACGCTTTTGGGAGATGATAGCTAGCGGAAAATACGACAGCAACTACTCCAAGCAGTCGAGCATCTGTAATCCCGCACTAAGGGTGTTTGCAAAGATCCTCAGCCACATCCTCTTCGCTTGGGACGAGACTGGAGCCATGCGTACTGATGAGCTCATCATGCTTTACTACGGAGTTGCCCCTGATATCTACCACGAGCTTCCCGTTCTCTTCCCCAAACATCACAACGTCAACCTTGGGGCCATCCTTGCTCAGAGTTGGGTACGAAAGAAGCTTAGAGGTCTTTCCGGCAGTGGCAAGAAAGAGTACGTCGGAGCCCTCCTCACACCTATCTTCGATCACCTCAACATACCGTGGTGCTCCTCTGGCCAAAGGCTAGGCGGCATGTATGACTCCTTTTTCCGGGCCAGCCATATCCTCTTGCCAAAACTTGTTTATCAGTTCCAGAGCCCGGATGGTGACACCCTGCGCTTTCAACTGCCTGATCAGAGTCTGACCACGCTCGAGGACACAGTGCACATCGATTGGATGCCACCTGAACACAAGTTGCTACCTGATCCCTCTGATACTCCGCGCAGACCCACATGACCATCAGTTAGAGCCTCTCGCTTCACAGCCAGAGCATCTACGTCTAGCAGACCAGAGGACATCTCCGAGGACATTTCAGATGACACACCTGATCAGACAGAGTACCTTCTTCCTCCAGATTGGAGTGAGTACGATCTTGGTCCACTTTGCCCGTTCGAGACCGACGATGAGGAGAAGTTAAAGTATGTCAGTGGGGGACTGCAGAAGAATAATGCCATGCTGCAGAGGATTTGGGGAGCGCTCTCAAGGATACCAGTTCCCCGACCTTCATGTTTCAGGGCATCCGCCACAGCCGACGATCGTGATGACGAGCCAGCTACTGGCATGCACGACTTTGAGCCCGAGCTTGCCGTTGCTAGAAGAAGGTGTGATTTTGCTGCATCAAGTGGTTCAAAACCATCCGATGCTAGACTACCGAGGAGGAGGCGCATGGTGGGACATGACGCGAACAGTAGTTTGGAGGATCACTGATCCCAATATCATTTTCTATCTTTAGCTTTTATTTTCTCTTTTATTTTATTTTTCTTGAGTCTGTTTAGCCTTCTTCCTCATATATTTTCACACCGAGACGGTGCGAAGTAAGTCTGGGGGAGGGTATTTATCGTTACTAACGCTATTTTTCTTTGTTTTGTTTACTTTTGAGCTATTTTTATGTTTTATTTAAGTCATTCTTTTTTATTGAGTCAAAACTTGTTGGAGATTATGATCACGACCTTTGAATTTCTATATGACTTGCAGGGCTGAGAATCCTCGAGAGCGCTCCCCAAATCCATGAGTTGAATCTTGGAGGCTGAGAATGCTTGCAGAGAAGTACATGGTGGTTCGATCTGGAGCTAGTTTGGCAATACATGGATCTCTAAGGTAATGGTCGTTGCGGAATTCTAAAGGAAATGTGAGTCTCCGTGTTTTCAAACTTTTTCTTCTTGCTTAGTTTTCTGTTTGCTTGAGGACAAGCAAAAGGCTAAGTCTGGGGGAATTGATATACTTGGTTTTTACCGTTTTCTATCGTATGTTTTGGTGTTTCTTTTAATCATTTTATCGAGTCAAAGTCCGTTTTAGAGTCTTTTAGTCTTTTATTTAGATATATCAGGTAAAAAGGTGTCTAAGGAGGAAATTGGGGTTACATGAGAAAAAACGCACAAAACCGTGAAGAAAGGAGCAGAATCGGTCGATGCAAGGAGTGCATCGACCGATGCAACATCACAGAGATTTCTCCATCGGTCGATGCAAGGAGTGCATCGATCGATGCAACAGACCAGAGATTTGGCAATCGATTGATGCAAGGAGTGCATCGATCGATGCACTGGACCAGAGAAACAGCCATCGACCGATGCAAGGAGGTGCATCGGTCGATGCATGCCGACAAGAAGAAAAAGGAAATTTCTGATTTTTCCTATTTTGCTCTGGAAACTCCCTATTTTGACCTAATTCGACCTAGACCTATAAATACTCTATTTTTAGCCTCTTTGACGGCACCCGCTGGATACCAGAACTTTTACAGACACTTTTATTTGCTTTGTTCTATTGAGATCTTTGAAGATCATTGTAAGCTTTGGAGAAGAACCTTTGTATCCATTGAGAAGATTTCTAAACCCTTTCTCTCTTCATCTATACTATGTCTTCTTCATCTCTTTGGTTGGTCTCTGTTTCCATGTCTTAGTAGTTCATTAGTTAGGTTTAGGGGTTTCAAGGGGATCCATGATTCATTGAATTAGACACAGATAGAGTTTTATCGTTTGAGGTTTTCGCTTATTGTTGTGTTTACTGCTTAGGCTTGAGCTGACCGCTAGGTCTATGAACTAGGGCTTAATCTAATAGCGCGGAAGTGTGAAGATTGCTAGAAAGAGCATAAGCGAGCGAATTGTCTAATAGCGCGGAAGAGTATTAGGTTGATTCGTGAACATATTGAACATGTTCGTTAAGGCTGATTTAGAATTCTATGAGCACGGAAGTGGATTAGGGTTCTAGGTTTAGTAACCATGAGCACGGAAGTGGATTGGTTAACATTTAGGTTTGAGTTCGAAACTTGCGTTTAATTGTTCCATGAATAGTTGTCTGATTCGTGGTCTCTGGATTCCTGAGAATAATCCCTTGACCTAACGCTTTTCTTTTATTGAATTTACATCGTTTTAACTGCATTCGTTACTTAATCAAAACCAACCATATTTCCGTCTTAGCTTAATTTCATAATTGTGAGAATTGTAGTGTACCTTTGGTCTCTGTGGATTCGATCCTAAAGTACTGCATTGACAACCGTAATGATTGCGGTAGTGTGAACTTTAGTATTAATTGACTGAGTGAAAACACTTAAATCAGAGGCCCAGAAAAAAATTGAAACCGCATTAGGTCGGGCTATTTGGACGCGGGCTGGCCCGTTTGACATCTCTAACTGGTAGGATGATAAAACTACTAATCTGGATGTTTTTTTCCTGGATTTCTATTTCCCAATGTAGGTGCACCTCTACACTTACGCAATGGAGGGTGATGAAACTACTAATCTGGATGTGCATAAGTTTAAACCTCAACACTTACGCAAATTCAGTTATGAGATAACAAATTGCTGGTACTTATTCGTGGTATTGACATTGAAATGTTTGTTTATTGCAGGAAGAAGCTGAGTATGTTGATGATATCGAAGAAGAAAGCTCAAAGATCGGAGATACAAGAGTGTGGAGAATTCACAAGTTTAATTACAAGAGTTAGACCTTTTGTACCATACTTTTGTATCATGCAAAGTATGAACTTATCTTGTAATTATGTATTTTTACATCGTATCATATAGGTCGTTTGTATCATGTTTCATATAAATTATAATAAAAATCTGGTATTTTTCATTTTAATATGTCAAAATATCCTTAATAGCCAAAAAATTTAATTTTTATATAAATCGAATTTACTGTATTATTTATAGCCAAAATATCCAATATAAATAGAATTTTTATATATAATTTACTGGGACTATTTATTGGAATCAATTACACATTTTGAAAGCTATAGTAGGATTGCAAAATGCTAACAATAAAACAATTTGAAAATACAAATGCTATAGAAAATACGAATTACTAGACCAAAGTGCATAAATGATTACATATTTCAAATGCTATAGTAAAATTACTAAAATGCTATGAAAATCAATCAATTAATAACAAAGTACAATTGCTATTGTAAAATATACGATTACATAGAACAAAAAGCTATATTAGATGAATACACGATAGCAATGCCAAAAACCGCTATCTAAAGTGTCGGACCTATTATCGCGTGCGATGATAGAGCGCTTTTTACAACGCTATGGTATCGATAAATAGCGTTTTTCGTACGCTGCGGAAGGCTAATATTCTTGTAGTGCTTCTTCCTTCCCAAAACCGTGCACCACACTGGAATCACTCATCCAGTTCGTCATACTCAACATCATCAACACCATCATCATACTCACCTACAAGAAGAGAGAGGGGTGAGTAATTGGGATTACTCAGCGAAAAATAAACCTAGAATCTCATCCCCACACCCACTCATATTCAACCAACATATTAAGAATAAGCATAAACAAGTAATCAAACATAACGCTCTAAAAGCGCCCATACAACTAACAAACAAGGGAGTGCCACCATATTCATATATCTCATCTCATCTCATCTCGAGCTCGTAGCTCCATTGCATAAATGTGTCACACAGACTATCCATGAGGGTTCGCCACAACCCTCCCAGCGGTGAGAACTGATGCACCCGTAGGCGCCACACATCAGCCCCATCAAACAGTTCGTACCACAAGCGTCCCTATCGCCCTGTGGCAAACACCTAGTAACGCATTCACGCCATCTAGCTACTTTACACGCACTAGCCACACAACAAGGTTATCAATCAAGCATGCTGGTTCTCCCTCTAATGATCTCCTAATCCATATTTGTTTATAAGATGTAGATCTAACATATGCATCACACAAAACGTGCCCGTACTTCGTAGCACGCAGCATACCTGACTATACCTAGACTCAATACACCAGAAGAAGACAAGAGAACATAGAGAAAAGTCTAGATCTAATCCTCACCTTAGAGATCTGGATGTTAGGGTTCTTGAAGAAGGGAAACACGAATCAGATCTGAAATAACGACGGCTGGTAGCAACAGAATCAAGGAAGCGGCGGCTCGGTGCAACCTTGCGGCGGCTCCTCTTCACGGCGGCGGTGGCTGGTGGCGGCTCCTCTTCACGGCGGCGGTGGCTGGCGGTGGCGAAGCTCGGCCGCGGTGGTGGCTCACGGCTGGCGGCTCTAGTTGCTGAGTGCGGCTATGGTTTTCTGTTTGCAAAATAGCTTCTTTTTCTTCTAATGACTAGTTTATATAGGGTTTTAAATTAGAGTTTTCCTGCTGGGTTTTTCTTTGTTGGACTTTTTATTGTTGGGCCAAAATTGGGATATTACAGTCTCCATAGTTGTTTTTGTAATTTTATTTCCAGGTTTACACAATATCGTGTTAAACAGATAAATGACATGGATAAAATATATGAATCACTCTATGTCAAATCATACTTAGCGAGAGATTACAAAATTACTCTGATTTGGGGTATGACACGAGAAATATGTTAATCAAAATCAGAAGATGTTCAACCTCTTCCCGTACCTAATCACGAGCAAGCCAAGCTGCCCAAATTGATATCGGATTCAAATTCCATCAGAAAACCACATATTCTAAGGAGTTTGATCGAAACAAATCACCCCCGGTTCAAGTTGGTTTAGCAGATAAATGATATGACTAAAATATTTGAATCACTCTATGTCAAATCATATTCAGCGAGAGAATACAAAATTAATCTGATTTGGGGTATGACACGTGAAATATGTTATTCAAAATCAAAAGATGTTCAACAACCTCGTCCCGGACGTAATCACGAGCAAGCCAAGTTGTCCAATGGAGGTTTTTCTCAGCCAATTGGTATCGGATTCAAATTCTATCAGCAAACCACCTATTCTAAGAAGTTTGATCAAAACAAATCACCCCCGGTTCAAGCTGGTTTAGCAGTTGCTTACTTGGCCTTACCTATGGACCATATGTTACCAAATATGAAATTTTCCTTATTTTTCGAAGGAGACTTATGTGTGGCGACGATGAGAGCTTATTAATCATTTAGAGGCTATTAAAGACGTCTTATCATGCTTCAGCATCCAGAGTACTAGACGAATCCTCATACACTTCAAGTTTTGTTTTCCGGACGTGTTCAAACTAGGCACATTCAAGGAATTCACACACAACTCTTCATATCTGGTTTAGCCACGAGATTGAGACCTTCTACACCTACAAGAGACCATCAAGAAGGGGCCCTTGTTTATATATTTATATTGAAATTTCTTTTTATTTTATAGATTTTAGAAACAATGACGAAGGTAAGATGTTAATTATTCGACTAGATCCAATATGGAAAAATATAATAGCGCAAATGGTAATTTCCGTATGAGTAGTTGGGACGATTATGATATTCGTTTTGAATATGTTAAATTTGGATTCTGATGATGCTATTTGTTGCATTGGGAAAATTGTCTCTTTGATTTTGTTTGGCACATTGATATAAGACTCAGAAGAGAGACTTATAAGAATCGACCAAGTAACAATAGAAACAAGGGTGGCTCTAAGCTTCTGCCCTTGAATCTAGGATAGGGTGTAGATAGTAGTGGATCGATGGCACCACACAAGCTATGGAACTGCTTGTGATACTGCTGGCTTCTATCTTTGGAGACTAACTCGACAAAGAAGAAGGGTTTCTGGTCTTGATGAACTAATCGACAAGAGCAGAGAGAATAAACAAGTTTTGAAAGTTCTAGGGTTTTTATTGATTAAAGCTTGTCAAAAATTATGAGCTACAAAAGCTATTTATAAGTCTGAAAATAAATCCAAATCTAACTAGGAAAAAATAAAAGAAAAGGAAAATTAATTAATTCCTAATATTAAAAGGAAAACCAATAAAAAACCAGAAAAGGAAAAACCCAATAAAATCCTAAAAACCCAATAAAATCCTAAGTAATAAAATCGACACCTCCTTGCTTCTCACTCGCCATCTCCTTGCTCTGAAATGACCATCACGTTTCTGGACTCCTCTTCCAAAGGTGGCTCTTTACGCATCTCCTCCAACAGCCTTAGAACATCAGCATTGAACTTCTTGCCTAAGGTTTTAGCTCTCGACCTGGTCATTGGCATATCTTGCACAAAAGGAAAGTTTTGAACTGGTCCTTGCTGGAAATCCTCATCATTCCCTCCCCCTTGAGAAGGTTTTGACCCCAAAGCATCTCCTTCGTGTGTATCAAAATGATCCAAGTCAGCGACATTGAAAGTTGAAGATATATTAAATTCACCAGGCAACTCCAAACGATAGGCATTATCGTTGATCCGTTCCAGCACTTTGAAAGGCCCATCTCCTCTTGGAGCAAGCTTGGATCGCCTCTTGTTGGGGAACCGTTCTGGTCTCATATGCAACCAGACCCAATCTCCGGGTTCAAATACCTTCTTCTTCCTGCCTTTGTTGCCCTCAACCTCGTACTGCTTAGTTTTCTTCTCAATGTTTTCCTTGATTTTCTGATGTAGTTTCTTCACAGCCTCAGCCTTTCGTTCACCATCCAAGCTTACAGCTTCAGTTTGAGGCTGAGGTGACAAATCCAATGGTGTACTTGGATTGAACCCATACACGATCTCAAAGGGTGAGAACTTGGTTGCTGAATGTGTTGCCCTGTTGTATGCAAACTCGACAAAAGGAATGCACTCCAACCAATTCTTCAAATTCTTCTCAAGTGTAGCTCTAAGCAGTGTAGATAGTGTGCGATTAACTACTTTAGTCTGCCCATCAGTTTGAGGATGGCATGTTGTTGAGAACAGCAGCTTGGTACCCAACTTCTTCCAAAGCATCTTCCAGAAGTGGCTTAAAAACTTTGTATCTCTGTCTGATACAATAGTTCTTGGTATACCATGTAATCGAACCACTTCCCTGAAAAACAGACTTGCTATTTGAGTAGCATCATTCACCTTACCACAGGGGATGAAGTGTGCCATCTTTGAAAATCTGTCTACCACCACAAATATAGAATCCTTGTGCTGAATCTTGGGCAGTCCCAACACAAAATCCATGGAAAGATCGACCCAGGGTGTGGTTGGTATAGACAGTGGCGTGTATAACCCATAAGGATGAGTCATGGACTTGCCTCTCTTGCAAGTGATACACTTCGAACAGAACTGCTCCACGCTTCTCTTAAGGTGAGGCCAAAAGAAATGTTCCATTTTCACACTTATTGAAGAGTTCTCCCAGCTCTGGATCTTCAGCATATAGATTCTTGATAAATTCAAAACCAAGGATCTTCGACTCCATTGTTGTGATTAGCGTGTGCCTTCTAGACAAAGCATCAGCCACCACATTCTCCTTTCCCTTCTTATATTTGATAACATAAGGAAAAGTTTCAATGAATTCCAACCACCTGGCGTGTCTTCTTTTAAGAGTGGTCTGTCCTCTCAGATGCTTGAGCGTCTCATGATCAGTGTGTATGACACACTCTCTGGCCAACAAATAATGTTGCCATGTCTCCATTGCTCGAACCAGAGCGTACAGTTCTTTGTCATAAGTGGGATAGTTCAGCGCAGCTCCATTAAGTTTCTCACTGAAATATGCCCTTCTTGAGTCAGAATAGCCCCGGTCCCAAGGCCAGATGCATCACACTCTAGCTCAAACGTCTTGTTGAAGTCGGGTAAAACCAAAACATGTGCGTTGGTTAGACTCGTCTTCAAGCTGTTGAAGGCGTCCTCTTGTTCTTCTCCCCAAGAGAAAGGTACGTCCTTCTTGACTATTGCAGTTAGTGGTGCAGCTATCGTACTGAAATCCTTTACAAAACATCGGTAAAAGCTTGCCAATCCATGAAAGCTTCTAACTTGACTAACGTTTGTTGGTGTTGGCCAGTCTTGGATGGCTTTAATCTTTTCTTCATCAACTTGCAGTCCATGGGAGCTAACAACAAAGCCTAGGAACACCAGACGATCAGTTCAGAAGATACACTTCTTGAGGTTTGCATAAAGACCTTCCTGCTGCAGCGTCTTTAAAACTAGCTCGAGGTGTGCAACATGATCTGTTAAGCAGTTGCTGTAGACAAGTATGTCATCAAAGTACACAACAACGAACTTACAGATGTATGCTCTAAGAACGTGGTTCATTAGACGCATAAAGGTGCTGGGTGTGTTAGTGAGGCCGAAAGGCATCACAAGCCACTCGTAAAGACCCTGCTTGGTCTTGAAAGCAGTCTTCCATTCATCACCTTCTCTCATTCGAACCTGATGGTATCCACTTTTTAGGTCGATTTTGGAGAAGACAGTAGCTTCACTTAGCTCATCTAACATATCATCAAGTCGAGGAATTGGATGTCGATACTTCACAGTAATGTTGTTGATGGCTCTGCAATCAACACACATTCTCCAAGTACCATCTTTCTTTGGTACAAGTAAAACAGGAACATCACAAGGGCTAAGGCTCTCACAAACATAACCTCTTGCCATAAGCTCTTGCACCTGTCACTCCAACTCCTTAGCCTCAGTGGGATTCACATGATAAGCTGGCCTATTTGGTAAGGCAGCTCCTAGTATGAAATCGATCTGATGCTCTATCCCTCGTATGGGAGGCAAACCTTCTGGTAACTCTTCAGGGAAGACATCTTTGAACTGCTTCAAGAGGTTAGTAACTTCTGGTGGTAAATTTAGAGTTGCAAAATCGATATTCAGGACCTCCTTGAAGATCATGAGCAGCACTGATTCTTTAGATGCCAAAGTCTTGCGAACAGTACTCAAGTTAACCAGAAAGTTGGATTTGCGCTTCTCTCCTTCTCTGGACATCTTGGCATACATCTCATGTACTTCTGTTGGCGTAAGTGGGGAAAGCTGATACTTGCGTTTGTTATGCACCACATAATACAAATTGGTCCTGCCATGGTGTGTAGTCTCTCTGTCAAATTGCCATGGTCGACCTAAGAGTAGATGTCCAGCCTGCATTGGAACCACATCACACTTCACCTCGTCATGATATTGTACCACACTAAAAGGAACAAGAACTTGATCAGTGATCTTGAGCTCAATCTTGTCATTAAGCCATCTGAGCTTGTAGGGTTTTGGATGCTTGAATCTCTCCAGGCTGAGCTTATACACCATGTATTCACTAGCAACATTAGTGCACGATCCTCCATCAATGATCAGATTGCAAATATTGCCTTTGACAGTGCACCTAGTGTGGAATATGTTCTCCCTTTGAGCCATCTCTTCTGGTTCAGTAAGGGCACTCAACATTCGCCTAATAACAAGGAGCTCTCCAGTATCAGGGTATTCCACTTCTCCTTCTGATTCATCTTGCAAACCAGTCTCTGCCTCGTCTTGAGACTCTACTCACATGTTGTGGTGATGATCATAGCTCTCTGGTTAGGGCATTCACGAGCCATATGACCTCTTCCCTTGCACTTGAAATAAGCAATATCCCTGGTCCGTTGAGGGATGACAGCCTTACTTGCCTTAGGTCGTGGGTCTTTATTCGATTCAGCAGCCTTTCCCTTGAACCGTGCATCAACATCTTGTGTAGGAGGTCCGTCCACCGGTTTGTTCGTTGAGTTTTGGTTCTTGTTAGGTTGTGCCTTGGACCTGTTGAGAGTGGTCTTGCGCTTGATGTGTTGTTCAGCTTGCATAGCCAAGTGAACCAGTTCTTGCAGCGTGTAATACACCTGCCTTTCCACCTTGCGGCTGATTCTCTCGTGCAAACCATCCATGAATTGAGCCATGAGTGTCTCCTCTGTTACCTCCAACTCCAAGCGGTTCCTCACATGCTCAAATTCCTCAAAGTATTCTTCAACAAACCTGTTTCCTTGGGATAAATGGCGAAACCGTCTTTGCATATCCCTGTGGAAGTGTGGAGGAACGTATCTGGTCTTCATCAATTCCTTCATCTCAGTCCATGAGTTGGGAGTTCTTTGCTTGTACCTTCTCCTCTCAAACACTATTCTATCCCACCAAGTCAAAGCATGATCAGTGAGTTGAGCTACTGCCAATGATACCTTCCTCGGGCCTGTGTGATTGTAGTAATCAAAAAGATGATCCATCCTTCGTTCCCAATCAAGGTAAGCTTCTGGATCAACTTTCCCTGCAAAGGTTGGGGCAGTCAGTTTCGGATCAGGGTTTTGTTGGCGTGGTGGATGTGGGTCTCGTGGTCCACGCTGTTGTTGGCGTGGGGGTGGTGGATCACGTTGATCCTCTTCAAGATCAGAGTTGTCTAGTTCTGCCTGTTCTCGAACTTCAGCTGCTGGTGCAGCTCCAGCTCCAAATACCACGTTTCGAACATGTTGCCTTGGGGGTGGATGCTCAACACGATCCATTCTGGTTCCAAGGGCGTCAAGTTTTGCGCTTATAGCTGCTATCGCCTCTAACATCGCAGATGTGGGATCTGCTTGCGGTGCGTTCAGTCTTTTCCATCAATAACTGCAGGTATGTCGAACTCTTACTTGGTCTGTCACAGCCAAAGCTCTGATACCACTTGATATAAGACTCAGAAGAGAGACTTATAAGAATCGACCAAGTAACAATAGAAACAAGGGTGGCTCTAAGCTTCTGCCCTTGAATCTAGGATTAGGTGGAGATAGTAGTGGATCGATGGCACCACACAAGCTAGGGAACTGCTTGTGATAATGTTGGCTTCTATCTTTGGAGACTAACTCGACAAAGAAGAAGGGTTTCTGGTATTGATGAACTAATCGACAAGAGGAGAGAGAATAAACAAGTTCTGAAAGTTCTAGGGTTTTTATTGATTAAAGCTTGTCGAAAATTATGAGCTACAAGGGCTATTTATAAGCCTGAAAATAAACCCAAATCTAACTAGGAAAAAATAAAAGAAAAGAAAAATTAACTAATTCCTAATATTAAAAGGAAAACCAATAAAAAAACCAGAAAAGGAAAAACCCAATAAAATCATAAAAACCCAATAAAATCCTAAGTAATAAAATCGACACCTCCTTGCTTCTCACTCGCCATCTCCTTGCTCTGAAATGACCATCACGTTTCTGGACTCCTCTTCCAAAGGTGGCTCTTTACGCATCTCCTCCAACAGCCTTAGAACAACAGCATTGAACTTCTTGCCTAAGGTTTTAGCTCTCGGCCTGGTCATTGGCATATCTTGCACAAAAGGAATGTCTTGAACTGGTCTTTGGATGTCCCCATCACCCATAGAGATTGATAATTTGGAAGATTTTTCAGAGTTGTGATTTTTTGTGTTTGGATACTGGTTAGTTTGAAAATGGGGCTACAAAGCAATGTGAAGTTGTCAAAGTAGTGACTAATAGGGAATAATATCCCAAATCAAAAGTTGATACCAATCTTAAATAATATATAGCGAATATGGGTCAATCCAATTATTGCCAGTTGATTCTCATTCTTCTTCTTATTTTTAATCTAATAAAATAAGAGAAAAAAAAACTTAGTTGAAAAAAAAAAAAGGGACAAGAGAAAAATGAGGCACTATATTTGTTCGTGTATGTTATTAATGGGAGAATCGGCACTGACTTTGTTTGTGTATGTTTATATTACTAAGATTTAATCCGCGCTAATTATAGCGCAAAGTAATTTTTTAAAAAGAAATTCTTTTGAAATTTAAGAAAATTGTTTTTATCTGAATTTTACAATATGGCTAACTAATGATTATAGATAGAACTGTCAATTTGTAGTAATTTGTCTATTTAACCCGTTTTGTAGTGAACTAAAATATTATTCGGGCTAACCCGCAAAAACTTATAATCTTGAAAACATAGCTCTAATATGCACCGTTAAATGATTCTGTTTTTTGTGGTTAGTCTACGAACTCTTTAAGAAAATAGTTTTCTTGTGTCTAACTTTTTATAAAATTAGTAAAATATGTTTCAACTTTTGTTTTGATATATATTCAAATAAAATATAATAAATTGTAGTGAAAAGTATAGCAAGATTTTAAATAGATTTTTTTCTTGGATTAATTATTATTTTAAAATATAATGTATTTAAAATAATTAAGAAATTAAATAATAAATAACATCTTTAATGCAAAATATATATTTTCCATATTCTAATCAATAATTTTAAAAGACTATTATATCTTTTCTTATTTCAATTATTCTTTATTATTTATAATGGCATTTCATGTAATAACTTACAAAATAAAGTTTATTTTTAAAAATTTCTTTTTAAATAATATTATAGAGATTAATGGAAGGAGTGGGTCATCCTCTTTTCTACTTATGGACAAAAAAGAAAATACTTGTTTATGGGAAAAGATTTGTAGGTTTGAGTGTTGATTTGGTATGCCACATGTTTTCACTTATATTATTATAATTTTCTTGTCTGATCACTTGATTCATTATTAAACTTGAAGAAAAAGAAAGTGAGTACGTAGAAACTTCAGAACAGTTGGTTAGATTTCGTACGTGGTTCTGTTATTCTTTTGCCCGAGTGGTGGCTTTGTTCGGATACCAAACCCAATCACTGTCCTTTTGACCTTTTCACCTTCCCATCTCTCTTAATTTCTCCTTTTATTAGCTTCTCCTCTCCCACACACCAGTCACCATCTTCATTATTATTATCTTAGATTCAAACAGATTTCTGGCTTTTGAGCTAAAATCCTAACAACGAGAATGCCATCAAAGAGGGATCGGTTCTCTTCCTATTCATCTTCTTCTTTTTCTTCTTCGCCATCTTCTTCCCATCTAAGTACTCCAAGGTACTTGCTTTAACGAGGTTAACCATGTCTAAATGATTGTTATTGAGGTTTAATCTTGTTTAATTAATTATGCGTTTTTTTATTCGATATTGCAGAGTATTTCAAAATGGGTCTTCTCGAGCCATTGCTGTAAGTTCTTATTACTATTAAAGTAATAATATATCTACTATTAATTTCTAGATGAATAAGTTAATTTAATTGTTTTCTGAAAACAAATTAATTTGTAAACCTTTTTATGTTTAAATTTTAGGTAGACAAAGAAAATAAAATACATACATGCGAGCTCATCTGTTTATGGGCTCTGGATTTTGTAGTCTAACGAAGAACTGAGGGAGGAGATCGCAGAGCTTGAGACAAAGATCTTACAGTTAGAGCGGTATCTTCTCTCGCTCTATAGAACATCTTTTGGAGATCATTTGCCAGATGATTCTCCCCTTCCTCCATGGAAGCCTTACACGACCAAAGTTCAGAATGACCAAGTCTCTTCTGTGTCTGATACATCTCTCTCGCCGAGCTTCCAACCGTTGTCTGAAACGGTGAATGATCTTACTTTGAAGATGCACATATTGTTGTAGTTGCAGTTTCTTTTTTTTTTTCCATTAATATTAGTTTGTGGATACGTTTCAGGACAAGATGAAAAGATCCGAGTCTGGTCACCCGAGTTTGGCAGATCTTCTTGGCCTTAAAACTCTCAGCCCTAATAAACTCTCTGAAGAGCTTATGAGAGTTTGATAGCAATAAACCTGTAATCTGTTTGTTTATTGATATCGAAACCAAGAATCCAAGATACAATTGCTCAATATCGAGAGATGACAATTTCTCTCACAAACTTGCAAGTTTGTTACAACTATCAAGCAAAAGCATAAACTGTATTCTCTCTCTCCCCATATTATACTAGCAATAACAAGTAAAGAGAGTTACAATGATCTTCTTCACTCCTTCGCACGTGTCAATACTCCTTCCCACATGATTCTTCCTCTTGTATCTTGTCCATATCCTGATTAAGTCCCTTCTTTCTTCTATATTAAACCCTTCTCATCGTATCAATACTCTCCCCTTTGAGATACAGCTTGTCCTCAAGCTTAAAAGAGGGAAACTGATGATCCATTTCCTTTGCCCAAACCCAACTATCCTCATGCGTTGGTAGCCCTTTCCAATGAACCAAAACTTCCAAATGACCTTCATCATCATAGACAATGATGTGGGTAGAGGACTGATTTCATGCTGAGATCCCAACAGCTTTCAATAAAAAAACGTGAAATACTGGGTGAATCCTAGAATCCTCCGGCAAGATGATAAGCAGCCTTACCAACCCATGCTAAAACTTCAAATGGTCCCAAATATTTTGCAGCCAACTTGTTGCAAACTCTCTTTGTTACTGAGTTCTGTCAAAATGGACGCAATTTCAGATACACCATTGATCCAACTTCAAATTCGAGGTCACGACGATGCTTATCAACATTATTCTTCATTAACTGTTGAGCTTGAGTCAAGTGATAACGAATCTGATTCAACATCTGATCTCTCTCCCGCAACATAACCTCCAACTCATAGTTACTTGTCGAGCCTTCTTCAAA
The DNA here is from genome assembly GCA_002933915.1 of Eutrema heterophyllum. Classification (NCBI taxonomy): domain Eukaryota; kingdom Viridiplantae; phylum Streptophyta; class Magnoliopsida; order Brassicales; family Brassicaceae; genus Eutrema; species Eutrema heterophyllum. The sequence continues at coordinate 57,963 of PKMM01057128.1, forward strand.
TCTGAGTAAGGTAGGAGGATCGCGACCATAAACTACCTTAAAGGGAGTAGCTTGGAGAGAAGAATAAAAATTAGTATTGTACCACAACTCAGCCCAATGCAGAAACTTATACCAAGAACATGGATGACTTGAAGATAAGCATCTCAAGTGCGTGTCAAGACAACGATTGATCACCTCAGTATGACCATCCGTCTCAGGATGATAAGCATTTGAATGCTTCAGTTTAGTGCCAGCAAGCTTAAACATCTCTTTCCAAAATATGCTAAAAAAACCTTATCCCGATCTGAGACAATTGAAGATGGAAACCCATGTAGTCGTACAATTTATTTTACAACCTTTTTGCCACTTCCGAAGCTGTAAAAGGATGTTTTACACTACAAGAAAACACAGTTTTTGCGACCATTTTGGGACCAAAAAAATAGTCGCAAATATTTGGTCGCTAAATAAAGTGGTCGCAAAAACAGTCGCTCTTTTGCGACTAATATGTGACTCCCACTATCAATCTTAATTTAGAGACTGATTTGCGACTACAAGTAAAATCAAAATTAAAAAAAGAAAATAAACAAATTGATTTATATATAAAAAAAGAAAATATCTAAATACAAAAAAAAAAAAAGAATCTTCGATCTTCTTCACCGCCGATCTCCGGCGCCGCAGAAAAAGCGGACCCCCCCCCCCACCTCCTCCGGCGCCGCAAAAACATGGTTCTGCTCTCCCAGCCAGATCTGCTCCTCCGAGTGCATCCCGAGCTCAGCCTGATTCGCGGGCTCCTCCATCTAGCTCCCAAGCGAGATCCTCCGGTGGTGAACCAGTCCCGCGAGATCCTCCGGTGAACATCTTTGTGACAGCTTCGCCGGCGGTGGTGAACCCAACCTCGTTGAACATCTCCGGTTGTGAACTGATATGCTCAAATTAATACCCTAAAAAGTACTAAAGCAGTGTTGCAGTATAGTTAGGGGTCGAACACAAGAACTCCAGATANGTTACATGTTAGCTTTCGTATTATTGCATCATATAAACATCTAGATGGAAATCTAAGTTTTTATTTAGTGCACTAACTAATTCGTTAAACGTTAATTTTCATATTAACGTATATATATTTATACTTATCGCGATATCAAACATGTTAGATTGTTAACAATAGTCTTGCACATGCTAAAATATTTATTGTACCAGGTAAACATTTAAATGAATCGCCAACTTTATATTTAAATGGGTAACTCAATCGGTTCATGTTAGCTTTCGTATTTATTGTATCATATAAACATCTAGATATAAATCTAAATTTTTATTTAGTGCACTAACTAATTCGTTGAACGTTAACTTTCATATTAACGTATATATATATATTTGTGGACAATAATTTTTATTGATTTGTGTGTTATATGTTAAATTTGTTTAACGCGCTAAAAATAATATAACTTGTTAATAAAGAATATATTACGGTAAAACAAGAAAGTTATAGCGCTAAAACAATGTTTACCAATAAATCATGATATTTATGATGTTAGGATTTTGTCCATACATAACTGAGATATGCGAAATTACCCGAGTCCTCGAATGCGGCAGCGAGACAGCAGAACTGTACGGGAGAGAGAGAGCACATCAAGTCGAGGATAGCTCGATCCATGGCGGCGAGGATATCAGATCCGAAAGATCTCGTACTCCAACAAACCTTATATGTAGCCACACAAGCACGCATCGCCATCACTCTCGCCGTACTGGCGGCGTAACCGAGGTTACTTACTTCCCCCCAGTAAAGTAATCAACTTTGGAGGTTGATTTGGGGTTTCGAAAAAGAGAAGAAGAGGAAGACGAGAAATATTTGGGATTTCGAATCAAAGTTGAAAAAATCTGAGTGGGGATTAAGTAGATAAGAAGAGGGAAATCCTCCCTCCTCTTTGCTCGCTTATGTTTTGATTTCTCAATTCAATCATCCAAAACCCCAATAATCACACCATTAGAGGCTTGGCATACCACTGTACCTAGCAGCGACACCGAATTCGGAATTGAGACCGAGAAATTTGGGAGTACGAGTTGTTTGAATCGTGTAGACAAGATTCTCGAAGACATCGATGATTGAGTCAGAACGGAGGAGAGATTCAGATTCGTTAGAGTCAAGGAAAGCGGAGAAGCCATGGAAGGAGGTTGTGTAAGGGTAGAGAAGAGAAGATTACGATTGTTGAGAGTGATTGGAGTTGTGAAGCGTAGATGGGATATAGGTAAATTTGGATTTCAATATTTGTAATAGTGACAAAAACAGTAAATGGTTAGATATCAAATTATTTTTGGTTTCTTGGTCATAGAGTCTAATTACTCAGAAAAAAATGTGGGAGTTAAGAAGGAAAACGTGGGTTAGTTAAAAGTCACAATATGTCAATAATATTTAATATAATCAATTAATTAATAAAGACATAATTGCACAAGATGTCATTTTTGTGTGTGAAAATATGATTTTACCATTCTTATTGCTACATTGTGTATCGTCCATTAGCGTACACGCCGTATTGTACAAGAGTAAAATTGGGTTGAACAGTGAAATAAGTGTTATATTTTACTAAGGTTTTAAAAAGTGTCAACATACTAATGAAACTTCAATTAAGTGACCTTACATGCAAAACCCCCCATATTGTTTTTTCGGTTCGGTTTTAAACCGAACCAAACCGAACCGTTTGGGTTGAGAAAAACTTCAACCGATTTGGGTTGTGTATAGAATATGGTTTGGGTTGGGTCGGTTTGGTTTTGTTTGGTTCGGTTTATTTGCCCACCCCTAGTGTTTTTTTTTTTTTACCACTAATACAAGTTATGAGAACTACTACAAAGACAGTTCTACAACGGACAACCTTACCCGCTCCAATGATCCACGATCACAATGAGCGGCTCCACTTGCACCACGCTGAAGATTTCCTGATAAGCTTGCCTTCATTAGTCTGCTGAAATTGGATCCTCTGGGAATCGAACCCCGAACCTCCTGGTGTAGAAGCATAATGAAAGAAAAAATGATTTCTTGAACAATATATATACATAATTGCATGTATTGTTACTTAATTGAAAATTCATTAGTTTTTTGTCACTTATTGAAAGTGTAGTAGAAAGTATCACTTTTTAGTGAAAAATCGATTTTACCCCTCTTATTGCTACATCGTGTACCGTCCATTATCATACACGCCGTACTGTACATGGATAAATTTGGGTTGAACAGTGAAATAAATGCTATTTTCTACTACATTTTCAAAAAGTGACAACAAACTAATGAATCTTCTAATCAGTGACAATTCTTGCAAAATCCCCATATATATATGTTAAATAAAAAAATATCCATATACTTATTTGTCATTAAGGTGACGTATGTATGTGCTTTTTCTTGTTATGTGTTTAATTTCCAATTTGATTTGAAATACTTATTCCCTCATTCTCTTTGTTTCTTTACAAAACACAGAAGAATTAATAGATACGAAGTTAAGAGCTATAAAAAAGAACATCTCAGAATCAGACAATGAGACGAACATGAATATCATGGGGAATGGTTATGGAAGTGACCAAACCAATGTCCAATTTAAAATTTACTATGATAAGTTATTCAAATTCCTTGGTTATAAAACTGAATTTAATTATAAATATATCAATTTAAAAAAAAAATATTTGATAATTTTTTTTATATAAAGAATTCAATAACGAAAATTCAGACGTGTAAACTTCAAACATGAATCATTCTCATTAACACTTCAAATATGAATCATTCTCGAGTTTTCTCTTATTTTTTTATTCATTTGTTAATTTCCATTTTAAAAATCAATTCATTTTCTCTTTTTTTTGGTTATATTGAAAAATTGATATTATTACATTGACACATGACACAATCGAAATTAACAATAACACATGTTACTATCTGGTAAGTTAGAATTATCATACGTGTAATACTTACGTTGAGCACATCCAACTTTATATAATAAGATTTAGAGTTGATTTTAACTCTTGTGTTTTTTAGAAAGAATGATTTATAGTTGATTTTAACTCTCTTCCGCTTATGTATATCACATCCTACTTATATCTCCTTAAAATAAGAGTATTTGCACTCCATAGCAAAAAAAAAAAAAACAGTATTTGCAAATCTAACTAAAGACTATTGCATGTACCGTTCGACTTTCATTAATCCTGAAAAACCCCTACTAACCTATGTATCTACATATGTGAGACCCTATTTGTTAGAGAACTTTCATCTCTCTCCCTCATTTCTCTCTCCTTCGAATATTGATATTAGTGTATTTTACCACATCGAGTCTCATATTTTCTTTCGTTTTCCTTGTGTTTCATCTAGTTTTCATTATATACACATTGCATTTAGGTCCAAAACGTGTCACATTGCATCTTAGATGTCCTAGGTCGTTTTTGTGTTCTTTTTGGCTTGCTGGAGCCTTTCTCAGGTGTTTGGGAGTGACTTGGATCAGCTTGGATGAAAGGAGACGATTGAAGTTCGAGGAAAAACCGCAAAGATCGAATGAAGAGCGAGAAGAACGGGAATCAACGTGCGATCGGTTGCANGACCAGGAATCAACGTGCGATCGGTTGCAAACCGATCGCAGAAGCCGATGTCAAGAAAATCAATGCGCGATCGGTTGCAAACCGATCGAACAACCGATCAAGATTGTGATACGAATTTTGGCTTGACTTTGGGACCAACCCCTTTTGTATTATATTCAACACTTGTTTTCTCTTTCTTACCAACTCTACACAGACGAAAATATCATCACTTTAGCTTCTTTTTACTGTTCTAAAAAACTTCTCTCTTCTCTCCTCTTGTGTTCATGAAAGATTCAAGATCCACACCATCATAGTGAAGATTTTCTTAATTTCCTTCCATCAATCTTCTTATTTTTACTATGTCTTGCTTTTGTTCGGTTTTGTTTTGTGATTTAGTTATGTGTGAGTAGTTTCATTATGGATTGTGGGAATGGTTGATTTAGAAGGATAAATGATGATCTCTTGATGTTTAGAACAATATTATAGAAATTCTCATGTTTAGAAGTGGTTTTAAAGCTAAGATTGAACATGAACATGAACATGAACATGGAGAGAGGTTTGGTAACTGTCTAGAAGATTTCTAATCATGTTTTTGATGCTTAGCAAGATGAGAATCGTGACTAAGGATCATTAATTGGCTAAAAAAGATTTGTGTTTTATGCTTGTTGATAATTTTGTAGCAATTGAGAGATTAGCTAATTTGAATTATCAATGAAGGGTTTAACATCATGAGAATGAGTTAAGCTATTTGTATGTGTTCCTTGCCATAGAATTCAGCTCATTGAGTGATTAGAAACATCATTAGTGAATCATCGAATACTCCTAATCGAATACCATTTTCTACGATCCATATCTTTATTTTCTTGAGTAAAATCGATTTAGTGTCTTGTTTTCTTTGAATCTATGTTTCTTGAACTAGCTTGTATTCATTTTAATTGCCATGTATGTTTTTATTCTCTATCTTTTATTTGTAGTTTTATCATAATTAACTCTTAGAACAAAA
>PKMM01057347.1:0-11117 GCA_002933915.1 Eutrema heterophyllum
CATATAGGGTTAAAACCTGACCACATCACATATATAGGTTCTAATTCATGTTGGCATAAACTGTGTAAGAAGAAAGAGCTTGGAGGCCTCGGTTTTCATGATCTAGAATGGTTTAACCAAGCTCTCCTAGGAAAGCAAGCATGGCACATCTGGAGCAGACCTGAATCACTCCTAACCAAGGTTCTTAAAAGTCGTTACTACAAGAATGGTTCCTTTCTTGAGTGTGGTGTAGGATCACGACCTTCTTATGCTTAGAGGAGCATCATTCATGGAAGAAAAGTATTAAAACATGGTATCATCAAACATATTGGCGATGGAAAAGATACTCACATATGGGCAGACAATTGGATTCTTGATATACAACCAATACCACCGATGTATCAAGAAGATAGTATTGTCGATTTAACACTAAAAGTCTCTGATCTCATTGATGAAGACACTGGTTTTTGGATAGTTGATAGTAAGGCAAGTATTCATGGAGGAGGATGCTGAACGGATTCTCAGAATGAAAACCATACGTAATCAAAGTGATAGACTAGTTTGGAGTTTCTCAAAAGATGGATCATACACTTCTCAAAGTGGTTATACATATTTCTAAAAAATATTATTGAATCTCGGTCTTCTAACCCTCGAGTCACATCTCCTATTGAAAAATCCTTGTAGAAGAATCTATGGAAGACAAAGACTTTGCCAAAAATTAAGCATTTCATGTTGTGTGCACTCTCTGGAGCGTAGTGGTAAAGGAGAGACTATTATCGCGGGGCATTCAAATTGACTCAACTTGTCCATCGTGTGGAAGTGCAGAAGAGAGCATTTTCCATATGCAAGTTTGGGACCTTTCCCAAATCCCGACTCCTCCGGCATGTTTTTTTGACAAACTCTGTTTTTCTGAATTTTCACCATCTCATATCTTGCAGCAAAATCCCAATATAGACAAGAACGTACGATTCATCTTTCCCTGGGTTCTTTGGCTTTGGAAATCTCGCAATACATTTTTTTTGAAAAAATAAGACAGGACCATGCCCATATCATTTCGAAAGCTAAGGAAGATGCCGAAATCTGGTTTAAAAGTCAACATGAAAGAGGAGAGAACGGAGCCAAACATACAAGAAGGTTATGTCTCTTGGAAAAAACCAAACCAAACTTCTCTAAAGTGCAACATTGGAGTATCATGAAATCGTCTGAACCAAAAGTGTGGGGTGTCATGGCTGCTAAGAGATCACAAAGGGTATGTAGTCTTTTATAGCAGGAGATCCTACTCAACAATATCCTCGTCCCTTGAAGCTGATCTACTAAGTTTTATGTGGGCTGTAGAGAGTCTCAAAACCTTGCATATGAAACGAGTCATTTTTGAAGCTGCCTATCCCCAGGTCAGAGACGTCTTCGCCATCATTATCCTTGGTTTCTAGAAATCATATTGAAGATCTTCCTTCACCTCCAATCTTTCGATTATTGGAGTCTATATCACACCTCGTTGAATGGTAACGGAGCTGCATAAGCTATTGCCACCAGCGTTACGAGGGACAATAGACACCAATCATATGTCGCGAGTAATGACCCATTTTGGCTTCAAAGCCTTCTCCCTGTTGAAGCGGCAGCAACTTAGACGATCCGCTACTTCGACCCCGTTTCCCTTCACCAGCATATTGCAGGATTATCCCCGTCCTCTTAGTTGATGTTTGGTCCTTTAGTTACTTTGTATGGTGCCTAGTGGCATTTTCTCTCTCTATTTTTTTATCTGGGTTTTCCCATGCACTCTTTGTCGTAGTCGTTGAGAATTTTTGGATTAATGAACGAAGCGTTAAAAAAAAAAAACACATAGACAACAAGTTTATCAAAAATAAAATATTTGTCCCACTTGGAGACATGTGGAGACTTTCCAAAATTTGCCTCGACCAACACGACACAAGTCGTTCTCCTCCACTAGTTCAAGATAGGTTGCTGGAGACTGCCGCAAGTTGCAAGTTACATGTATCCACCGCTAGGGATCGTTCGTCGTTGCGCAAATCACCAGCTTTGCACTCTATTCACAAGGTTCAGTCCATCCATAGTTTTAAGGAATTTGGAGTGAGTGGGAGAGGAAAAAAAGCTATAAAAACAGAGTAGAGCTTGCTGATTAGCTCCATGTACACAACAACTTTATGTTGCATCTAGAAATTGATATTTTTGTTTCTTAAACTGATTTCTATATCTAGAAAGGAGATAAACAGTTGACCAATAAAAACATCATAAACAATTTAGAAGAACTTTTATCAAAAAATAAATAAAAAATCTTCCAGAATTATATATTAATTCTCTTGCTATATATTCCTAAAATCTAAAAAGAAAGAATAAAAAATTCATAGAGCGATTCAGCATCATACAAAAACATGAACCATATAATAAGTTAATAACCTATTTTGATTTTCCATTACAGCGACCCAAAAATGAAAAAAAAAAAAAACACAAAAACAAAACAAGAATCCCATCCAAGAAGAAGAAGAAGAAGAAGAAGAAGAAAGACAGCTTCGATGGAATCATTTGTAACTCCAGAGACTATCTCCTTCATGAATCTCCGGCGAATCATCCATCGTCGGATTTGTCATTCTCGGTGGACTCATCAGCATTCCTTCCGCCATCTCCGTCAACAAATTCGGCATATTCAGCATCGCTTCCTCGTCCATAAACTCCAACGAAGAAGACAACGCTTCTTCCTCCTCCTCCTTTCCTGGTTGACCCGGATTCAGTACCCGCTCAGCTCCACCCGGTTCCGGCTGCTTCATCTCCGCAGCTCTCGCGGCAGCAGCTCTTATATCGGCGGCAGAGTTCGAAGTCGGAGTCACGTAAGTCAAAGCCAAACTAGGAAAATTCAAAACGGCGTCGGAGCCTTTAAGAGCTAGCGCCGCCACGTCGTAAGCGGCGGCAGCCATCTCCGGCACCGGATAAGTCCCGAGCCAAATCCGAGTCGTTTTACGCGGCTCTCGAATCTCCGATACCCATTTTCCGTTCCTTAGACGAATTCCCCTGAAAAAAGAGTGCCGGCCGGATAATCCACTCGCCGTTCTACTCGCCGGAGATCCACCGGAGGTGAGTGATGGTCTCGGCGTCGGAGATGGTGAAGAAGATGAGCCTGGTGAGGATTGAGGAGACTGATCAGAGGGTTTAGAAGGCAATGCGATTGAAGCTACACGAAACGTTGTCGTTTGTTGATTCCCGGTGGTCGGAGATTTACTGTTCGACATAGGAAAAATTGGGTGATAGTTAAATTTGATGTAAAAATGTGTGTTGTGTTCTGTTTTTGTATCAATGTGTGTTTGTATATTTATATGTTCTTGGAGGAGAGATTAAAACCGTGGGAAACTCGCAAGATCCTCCGTTTTTTCTGTTGAATGTTATAGCTGTTACACATAAATACACTTTTGATTTTTGTTTATCATCGATCGTATAAAGAGAAATTGCAATTTTCCTCTTACCTCATTCCTTGTTTTATCGTTTTTTTTAATAACTAGTACTAGAATTGTTTTAAGAATTTGTATACTCGTTGCTTAAAATGTCAACCAAGATTTGAAAGTTAAAAGTAGATTTGTGAACCCCATGTAGAGAGTGGCGGAGCCAGCCACAAATTTTACCGGTGTCAATTATAAATATTATAAAAATATTAAATAATAGAATTCAATATTATTAAAATATTAAATAATATAATTCAATATTATAAAATATTAACTATATTATTCAAATATTAACTTTTTTAAATAGTTAATATATTAATGATTAAAAACATTAAATAGTAATTTATTTTTTGTCGACAATTAAGTAGTAATCTAAAATGGTTAAGAAAAGAAATGAAAGTTTAATGAAACAAAAATATAACTGAAAAGAAAATATCGTATATGTGAAAAGAAAATTGTTCAATTGTTTTTTTTAGAGATAGAACTTATAAGTTGTGGATTGTAAAAAAAAACGCAGAAATACAAAAAATGATAAAAAGAAAAAGAATAACTAGCACGAAGGCAGATAAGCTAGCACGAAGGCGGATAAGCTAGTACGAAGGCGGACTAGCTAGCACGAAGGCGGACAAGCTAGCACGAAGTGCTCGTGACTATCCATCAGATATTACTTATGTAAACTCGGTACCCCCGGTTTGGATCTCTGAACCATTCTAGGTATTTAGGTTGTTGACAAAAAAAAATAATAATAACAAAATGGTAATTGAAATAATGGGAATTGGCCAAAGTGTAAAATAGAAATAAGTTTAAAAGATCATGAGGTTAATAAACAGATCAAACAAATATTAAGGGGTCAATAAACTGATTTTACATATTTTTTTCTTTTCAAATTACAAGTAAATACTTGGGGTCATTTGATCCCTCCCTAAGAATTACCTCCGTCAATGCATGTAGAGACAGCCACTTAAAGATGACCAAGTCGCCAATTACACACTTCTTGATTCGATATTTACCACTTAAGCAGTAGTTTATTGTAATAATAATAATAATAAAAAAATCTATAGCTTCTTATAGTGGCCTGACTTATAGATAATCTATCGGATAAATAACATATTTCTCTCGGAAAAGTATCACATAGTCACAAATCCACACGAAGTTTCATCTTCATCTTCAGTCCTTCTAATTTGAAAGTTACAAACTTATTTTTCCCAATATGAAAGATCAAAACATATTTATACACATAATAAAAGTTTGAAACTAATAACTACCCATACCACGATTTAACTCGGTTTACTGTTTACCGATTGATGATTAACCACTTACAAACCAACATAACTCGGATTACGACCCGATTAAAATTTGTAAACTGATATTCGATCCGAAATTAAACACAAGTCGAAAAGAAAACCCCCAAAATTTGGGTCGAACCCTAAATCAGAAAAAAATCCCCAACTGACGAGGAGAACCCTAAAATCGATTTAGGAATCGAGAACCCTCAAATCCAGAGATTGGGGAGTGGGAGCTGCTCAATCTCTCACTTGAAACCTTTAATCTCTCTTGAAACTTCAAATCCCGAATCGAACCTTCCTTCTTACCGAATCCCGAATTGCAAAACCTCAAAATCGAAAGTTCTTTCTTCGCGAGTTGAGCACCTGCATTGCAAAATCTGAGGTATGTTTGTATGTTTCATCTATTTGAACCGAGTTGAACACCTGCATTGCGAAACTTCCTTCTTCAGTTTCATCTATTTTGATTTTGAGAGCTCCCTTGGTTTCGAGAGCTTCTCGTGGTTTCCTTCATGAAGATTTCGAAAGCTTCAGTTTCCTTGAATCAATTTTGAGAGCTTCCTTGGTTTCGAGAGTTTCTCTTCATTTCATTTAATTGAGTTTGAGAGCTTCAATTTTCACTGAGGTGCATATATTTTTTGCTGAGCTTCAATTATAATCCATTTTTTTGCAGTTACAGCTTGTATTCAATGTCGATAGTGGAATGGCATAATGTTTATGAATTTGATTCAGAGATTCCTGACGGTGAAGATCGAGGATAGCGTAATGACTACAACATTGAGAAAGTTGTAGCTCAGTTTGCTGATGAGTGTCCTATCAGGCACAATGTGTATCCAGAGACTGATGATGATGAAGGAGATGAAGTGCAACCCAACCATATCAGAAGAGCTAATGGGAAGAAGAGCTAATGGGAACTTGTATTTTGGACAAGTTTTCATCAATGGGGTAGCGCTTAAAGAGGCTGTACTAGAGTACACTCTGAAAACAGATCGGAATATAAAGCATTATAGATATGACAAAACTAAGATTGAGTTTAAAACCGACAACTGTGTGTAAATACGTTTCGATCTTTCACATTGTGGGGAATAAGTTTGTAACTTTCAAATTAGGGTGACTAAAGATGAAGATGAAACTTCGTGTGGATCTATGACTATGTGATACTTTTCCGGCGGAAATAGATTGTTTACACTAATCTATTCAGCCAAACTAAAAAAAATTAAAAATATATTTAAAGGTTATAAATTTATAGTGAACAAGTAGAATTGATGGGACTGAAATCATCATTTCGCGTTACGAATGAGCAAAAACTTTTGCAGTATGTATATTTGTACTCGCACATGTGGTAGTACAAATGCTATACTATAGGAAAAAGTACGAAATAAGGTGAACAAACAAAAAGCAAAAGTACAAAACAAATAATGATATGAAAATGAAACCAAAGTTGTATAATAACTATCAATTTTAACTAGTATTATTTAATACTTTGAAAAATAGAATTTCTTTTTGAGTTTAAATTTTTTTTTTCGCTAAAACTATTCCGTAATTTAAAAAAAAGTTTAAAATTTTTATACTAATCATAGCAGGTTTTTGGCGTTACATTTATCTAGACGATAGCTTTCCATATGATAATTGTTTTTTAAAAATCGCAATTTTCGTAAATGATTCATTGCTAATGTCTGGAGTATTAATCAAGAATGCGAACATGTTTTCCAACAAACTTTATAAGGACTAAGAACTATAGGAATCATAAATAGTTGTTTGAATAACAAGTTATATTTACTTACTACTAATGAAATACTTTCGAAATTTTTATAAACTTGTTTTTTCTCTTTTCCAAAACCATATTTTTTTAAGTAATTGCACTCCCTAGTAAGGAAGAATCCTTTATAGATAAAAATAACTAAACATTAGACTATCAACAATGGTTTTAAGTTTCAACACCCTCCACATCATATCTCTCTCTTCCACATAATTTTCTCTCTCTTCCACCTAATAATTCAACACCCACTAAAATTTTATACCCTACAATGATTTGTTTAATAAAATTCAACACCCTACCCTACCATTTTTTATTTCATTATTTTTAATTTCTTTTATATTTTAGTTTTTTTTATTAGTTATTATTAATAACGACTATCGTTTGAAATTCAATTAGCGTAATTACGAATTAAATATTTTTTATTTTTTTTGTTTTATTTATTTTTTATGTTTTTAATTAAAAAATGCAAGTAGTAAAAACGAGAATAGAGAGAATCATTATTAAAACAAATACAATTACAAAAAAAANNTTGTTCTCGGTGAAGAACAATGAGAGATTCTCCGATGGATTTGGACGGAGAAGATGATACTTGTTTTCTTCTTACACTCCCAAATACCTTAAAATGAAAATTAACAGTCAATGCTTGAATTATCCCATCAAACAAAAAGTTATACTCACACTTACATGTTTATATGGTAAAATAAATATTATAACATGTTACATAATTGAGTTACCACGCTAAAAAAAATTAAAGGTAAATCTACATGTTTGTATGGTACAATAAATAATTTAACAAGTTACAATAACATATAACTTGTTATAAAATCACTACATTTTAGAAGAAGGTTTATGTTCCTACAAAGAACAACAGTAAGTTAAACATACAATAATTAAGTTACTGTGTTAAAAAAAATTTTAGCGATACAATACATAATTTAACGTGTTACAGTAAAATATAACTTGTTACGAAATCACTACATCTAGAAAAAGGTTGATGTTTCGACGAAAAAAAACATGAAAGTTAACTGATAACAACTATGTTACCGCGCTAAGCAAAAAATAATAGGTAAACCTACATATTTATATGATACAATAACGGTTAACATATAACTTGTTACCATAATGTATATGCACAAGATCTTGGTCTTTATAGCTTAACGATATTTTGCTGGATCCTCACAGGAATTTCACCTAATTTTTTGCACGATCTTTCACCGGATTTTCATGGATCGTCATAATAAGGTGGAAAAGCGGAATCCAAAAGTGTTTTTGGATTACAAAATTTGTCTTTGCCGTTGAAGAGATTTTTCAATTGAATAGAAAATTAGGTCACAAATCCGACGGTGAGACTCTCCAATGGTTGCTTAACCATGCTGAGCCATCGATAATCTACGCCACCGAAAGTGGAATCAAACCCGCTGACTCTGTTTCTCCACCTCCATACACCGCCGATTTGAACCTAAAAGGAGCTTTAAGATCTAAAATTGCTATGGGTTTGGCCAAATGAAACTGGGTTTGACGGTGGAAAAGGAAGAAAAAACAGAAAAAGGAAAGTGCATGAAAAAGAAGAAAGAGAAGAAAAATAAACAAGGAAGAGAAAAAAGAGGAGAAAGAGAAGACTGAGAAAGCGGATATATATTTGTTTTACTGAGTGAAAGTAAATGGTAATAACTGTTGATTCCGAAAATCACACAAGGGGGTAAAACAGTAAAATCAATTATCGGAATCTCGCTTTATTGATTAAACTCAGCGGAGCTACAAGATTGCTTGATCGTAAAGAATGACTTGAGTACTAAGGAGATAAAAGCCAAGGTCTCAACTCTCGAACTCTTAGGTCTCATAGGTGATTGTAAAAATATTCTTGAATAAGGCGAGGACCTCCCTATTTATAAGATCTTGGGTCGGACTTGATCATGCAATCTTCCTTTTCCTAGTTCCTTTAGTAAAAGGTAGATTTCATTTCTCCCCTCCGAGATCGGGAAATATTCCGTAAATCTCGGAGGTCAGTTGGTTCCCATGACGAGTTAGGCCTCAAACGAGCTCGCAGGCCGGTAACCGCGATCATGGGCTTTTTCCGGGTTCAAACCATCATAAACCGGAATCAATTAGGTCGGTCTTGGTTCAAACCAAGCTAAACCAGGGAGTGCTAAATCGGGGAATGCTAAACCGGGGAGGTTTTATGATCAGCGAAGTTCATGGAGAATTCTTTAGTTCGGTTGGAATTGAGATCGGCGTCTTGACTTATATCCTTTAGAAATCTCGAATTTGGTGACATCTGAGCTCGGCGAATCTTTATGAGAAGATGTATCGTTTCGATATCTTTAACTGTCGCTGAAATCAAGGAGTCGTCATAATTGCTTATCTCTCTATATAATGACATCGACTATTTTCATTTCTCATTTCTCTCGCTTACAAAAGGTATATATATCTCTTCATTCTCTCAAGCTTTTATTCGCTTTCTCTCTTTAGATATTCGCGTTTTTAAGTTCTCCAACTGAGTTCCGATTGTTTTCTCGTTATTCACAGCGTGATTTCTCCGAGTTTCCAACAAATCTTCATACTGTTCTTCGCAGTTTTTTCCGTTAAATGAATCAAACCGAAAGCGATTCACCAACCGATTCCGTCAATAACCACGAAAGGAGATATGAAAATCTGCCTCTTGTTAGGGGTTTATTATTTAGCTCGGTTAGCTCAGACTCTTCAGATATCGCAGCCTTAGTGATGGAGGGTCAATTAATTTGTCGCAACTCGTTTAGCTCGAGCTCGGGCTGATGCTCAACCCACAGTCCGAATTCCCAAACTTCTTGACCGTGATAGCGATGAGACTATCGCTCAGCACCGGTTCAAAGAGGAGATGAGCATGGCGTCCAATGTCGGTGAGTCAACACCGACCGACCGAGATGCACATATCAGCAACGTTTTAGCCGAGGTTTACGAGTCTCAGATCGTCAGGGTTAAAAGCTGTGCTCCGACGAGGCAGGTTGGAAATAATGATGAAGCTAGTCCTAGCAATCACCGAGTTCCCGCTCGTCTTCCCAAAACCGAGGCTCATATCCGATTTGACCGAGAGATGGTTTCCGCACTTGAGAATCGTCTGATTGCTGAATAGAATGAGTAGATCCGTCTCGACGCAAAATTAGTTGCTCGGTTAGCCAATGAACATGTCGTCAATGCGCTTCCGGTGGAGCATAGATTGCCGAAGGTGACCGCAATCCGACCGCTGATGAGGGTCAGTCGGTAGTACTGAATTCAATCATTGAGGGGCAATGTGGAAGGGAAACCTCAAACTTTGATGAAAACGAATGTTATTCGTCCCTCGGCTATCGGACCGACCCGTTCTACGCGGAGATCGATTGAGGATCTTCTGGAGACTTACGGATGGCTGAATGGTATGCTCTATATCAAACTTGAGAAAGATAAGCGACTGTGGGATGCCCCAGATGGATTCATATGCTTGTACGAGGATTACATCCGGTTCTGCAGGCTCAGATTCCCCATGCACGATCTCTTGATCGGATTCTGCAATAGACGGATGGCTGCTGTTTCCCAGCTTAATCCAGAGATTGTAGTTTACATAACGGGGCTCCTTTCCATGGGAGCCGAGCTGGGTATTTTGATTACTCCTTTGATGCTTGAAGAGTTAACCTCCGTTAATATAACATAATCACTGGGCCGAAGCCGAGTAAGATTCAGGATTGGAAGACGAAGTATTTCTACGTCTCCTTCATTTCTTCTACTGTGTCCAACCCAGATGCGAGTTATAGGATATTGTGGAACTCGAATATTAGTAAAAATTGGTTGACTTTCTCGTACCAAGGTCTCATGCTTTAGTTGTTTCTAACGCATGTATTTCCTCCTTTTGCAGCTCGGATCCACTATACAGGTGTCTCTCCGAGAGGTTTGGCATGCAAGTGTCAACCGATTGAGAGAGTTGGGAAAAGCTCGTTGGCCGGAAATTCACCGAGCGCGTCTTCAAACAAAGTCACGCCGTGCTAACACATGTTACTTTCAAATTTTCTAAGTTAAATTTTTGCATTGCTTGTTTCGCCCCTGAGACTTAACTCGTTCATGCAGCTCCTGAAGGATCTTCGAGAAGAAGAATGGGACCTCGTAGGAACCTCTTTGCCGTCCCAGACTACTCTCTTATCCTTTGGATGATGAATCTATAGTTCCTTCCGCTCAAAGGGATGATGAGCCCCCCAGAAGGGTGTTCCTGAAGGCGTCGTTGACGTAAACTCGAGTTTTGCCGAGGAAAATACCGAGGTCGATTAGACCTCTCAGATCGGGGTTGATCCTCCATTGATCATGAGGAGGCCGTTCCAAATACTGGATCTGGGTCAGCCGTCTGTAACGATGCGGTGCTTACGGGTGCCGATTTAGATATAACCGCGGCTGTTGATGGCAGCGCGGAGGCTGAACAATCGAGCCAACAACGGAAAAGGAAAACTTCACCAGGTCGGTCTGACGAAGAACCGTTTGCCTGAGGGGGCTTTTAAACCTTTTCTCGAAAGGCAGTTTTGTAGCTCGGAAGAGCTTTTGATAAATTTAGTTTACTTAGTCGAGTCCGCATGTTTTGTTATTGACTTTGGTTGAATCTTATTTTACTTCGCCTATTTTCGATTGTCGTTCGAACCTAAGTTCGGCCTA
>PKMM01057430.1:0-43984 GCA_002933915.1 Eutrema heterophyllum
TCTTATTTCTGTAATGAAACCGCCGTTTCCCTATGAAAATTCGAGTAACGGGATTTCGTCTAGTAAAGGGTCCAATTCAGATCCAAAACGCAATATATGGCCAAAATGCCAAGAACGGACCGTTATTGCATAAGATAGACTGATGGAGTGTTAAGACTAGATATAGGGATTAAACACTCCTAAAGGTGGTAGGAGAAGCATCCGTTACTTGTTTTCTCATTTCTTTAATGAAACCTCTGTATCCCTATGAAAATTCAAAAAACGGGATTTCGTCTAGTAAACGGTCCAACTAATATCCAAAACGGCGACATATGGCCAAAATGATAAGAACGGACCGATATTGCATAAGACAAACAAAATGGAGTGTTAAGACTACATATAGGGATTAGCCACTCCTAAAGGTGGAAGGAGAAACATACGTTACTTGTTTTTTCATTTCTTTAATGAAACCTCCTTGTCCATATGAAAATTTGAAAAACAGGATTTCGTCTAGTAAACAGTCCAATTCAGATCGAAAACAACAACATATGGCCAAAATGCCAAGAACGGTCCGTTATTGCATAACACTGAATAGATGGAGTGCTGACACTAAATATAGAGATTAGACATTCCTAAAGGTGGAAGGAGAAACATCTGTTATTTGTTTTCTTATTTCTGTAATGAAACCTCCGTGTGCCTATGAAAATTCGAAAAACAGGATATCGTCTAGTAAACAATCAAATTCAGTTCCAAAACGGCTATATATGGCCAAAATGACAAGAACGGAACGTTATTGCATAAGACACACAAGATGGAGTATTATAAGACTAGATATATGGATTAGACATTCCTAAAGGTGGAAGGAGAAGCATACGTTACTTGTTTTCTCATTTCTTTAATGAAACCTACGTGTCCCTATGAAACTTCGAAAACAGGATATCATCTAGTAAACGGTCAAATTCAGATCCAAAACGGCAATATATATATGGCCAAAATGACAAGTACGGACCGTTATTGCATAAGACAGTTAAGATGGAGTGAGGAGATTAGATATATGGATTAGACACTCCTAAAGGTGGAAAGAGAAGCATCCGTTATTTGTTTTCTTATTTCTGTAATGAAACCGCCGTGTCCCTATGAAAATTTGAGTAACGGGATTTCGTCTAGTAAACGGTCCAATTCAGATCCAAAACGCAATATTTGGCCAAAATACCAAGAACGGATCGTTATTGCATAAGACAGACTGATGGAGTGTTAAGACTAGATATAGGGATTAGACACTCCTAAATGTGGAAGGAGAAGCATCCGTTACCTGTTTTCTCATTTCTTTAATGAAACCTCTGTATCCCTATGAAAATTCGAAAAACGGGATTTCGTCTAGTAAACGGTCCAACTAATATCCAAAACGGCAACATATGGCCAAAATGATAAGAACGGACCGATATTGCATAAGACAAACAAAATGGAGTGTTAAGACTAGATATAGGGATTAGCCACTCCTAAAGGTGGAAGGAGAAGCATACGTTACTTGTTTTCTCATTTCTTTAATGAAACCTCCTTGTCCATATGAAAATTTGAAAAACAAGATTTCGTCTAGTAAACAGTCCAATTCAGATCGAAAACAACAACATATGGCCAAAATGCCAAGAACGGTCCGTTATTGCATAACACAGAATAGATGGAGTGCTGACACTAAATATAGGGATTAGACACTCCTAAAGGAGGAAGGAGAAACATCTGTTATTTGTTTTCTTATTTCTGTAATGAAACCTCCGTGTCCCTATGAAAATTCGAAAAACAGGATATCGTGTAGTAAACAATCAAATTCAGATCCAAAACGGCAATATATGGCCAAAATGACAAGAACGGAACGTTATTGCATAAGACACACAAGATGGAGTATTATAAGACTAGATATATGGATTAGACATTCCTAAATGTGGAAGGAGAAGCATACGTTACTTGTTTTCTCATTTCTTTAATGAAACCTCCGTGTCCCTCTGGAAATTTGAAAAACAAGATTTCGTCTAGTAAACAGTCCAATTCATATACAAAACAACAACATATGGCCAAAATGCGTAGAACGGTCCGTTATTGCATAAGACATAAAAGATGGAGTGTTAAGACTAGATATAGGGGATTTGACACTCCTAAAGGTGGAAAAAGAAGCATACGTTACTTGTTTTTGTTAGAATTTAGAGATTCATGCGGAATTAGTAAGAGAATTAATAGGAGAATTAGAGAAAATAAACGAGAATCAAGAGAGAGAGAGAAGAATTAATCTCTCAAGATATATTTCTTGCTTATCTATTACAATGCTTATATAGGGGAATACAATTCAAAATATCTAGAGTAAAGACAAGGAATAATAAACAAGAGACAAGGTAGAAAGGGACTTGTCTCTTATGCCTATATGCTGTTTGGACCACAAGGAGAAAGCGACAGCTCTGACCAAGGGAAGGGGACCGCTCCAACGGTCACAACAAAGGAGGACCACTCCAACGGTCATAATCTCTAGGTGAGGCATACTCACGCCCTTCCTTCTGCTCACGAATTTTGCACAGACTTTATTTGTTCTCAACTTTGCACACAGAGATATTCTTGTGTGTTGTGCAAAACACGTGTTTTGCACATCCCTGATAATGCACACATATGCAGATGATAATGCATGAGATAGACTTGATCAATACTCCCCCTCAAGCTTAGCCAAAGAGACACAAAGGCTAAGCTTGGAAACTCATGAAGCAGTACCTCATTAAAAACCTTAACATAGAAAAACCACTTGGGAGAAAACTATGTTAAGGGAAAAAGAGTATGATGTTCATGTGTTAGGGGACATGAGATCAAAGGCGAGTGAAGTCCACAAGACCTAGTTTGCCATAGATGTTGTTGCAAACCTTGAGACTTGCAGCCTTGGTGAAGATATCCGCCAACTGATCTTCACTTCTTGTGTAGCAAGGGAGAGTTGTTCCATCTTCAATCTTCTCACGAACCTTGTGACAATCAATCTCAACATGTTTGGTCCTCTCATGAAATACTGAGTTGTTTGCAATGTGTATCGCTGATTGATTGTCACAATGCATAGTGATTGGACCAGACTGCTCTATACCAAAGTCTTTGAGAAGAGCTTTAAGCCAAGTTAACTCATTTGTAAGCTTTCTCATGGCTCTATACTCGGCTTCTGCACTTGAACAAGAGACTACTTTCTGCTTCTTTGTCTTCCAAGTTACCAAGTTTCCTCCAATGAAAGTGCACTAACCAGTAGTAGACTTTCTATCTGATCTATCACCAGCCCAATCAGCATCACAATAGCCAACAATCTTTGTACTCTCATTC
Source organism: Eutrema heterophyllum (assembly GCA_002933915.1). NCBI lineage: Eukaryota > Viridiplantae > Streptophyta > Magnoliopsida > Brassicales > Brassicaceae > Eutrema > Eutrema heterophyllum. The sequence goes on from PKMM01057430.1 coordinate 3,316, forward strand.
TTTCCCATCCAAATACCTTGGCCTGTGCTTCCTTTAAGATATCTCAAGATTCGGTCCACCATACTCCAATGATACACGGTTGGGACTTGCATATGTTGGCTCACTTGATTCACGGCAAAGCACAAGTCTGGTCTGGTGAGAGTGAGATAAATCAGCTTCCCAACAACTCTTCTATACAAGGCAACGTTTTTGAAGGCCTCATCTGTCGTCTCCCCCATTCGATTGACCTTGTAGCCATCTTCAAGTGGAGTCTTAGCTGGTTTTGCTCCAATTTTACCAGTTTCACCCAAAAGATCAAGTGTATACTTTCTTTGAGACAAGAAGAGCCCCTCTGGGGATCTACAAACTTCAATCACTAGAAAGTATTTCATTTCCCCGAGATCCTTGATATCAAACGTAGAGTTGAGAAAGGCCTTGGTGTGATGAATACCGTCCTTGTTGTCGCCTGAAATGATGAGATCATCTACATAAACCAGTACCACAACAATTCCTTGAGAGCTCGAAAGAGTAAACAAGGTATGATCAGAATGGGATTTCTTGAAGCCATGATCCATAAGCGTAGATCTCAATTTGTGATACCACGCCCTTGGTGACTGTTTCAGACCGTAGATGGCTTTTCTAAGTCTTAGAACCTTCCCGGATTCAATTGTATCTTCAAGGCCAGGTGGTGGAGTCATATACACTTCTTCGTTGAGTTCGCCTTGAAGAAATGCATTTTTCACGTCCATTTGCCATAGATCCCATGAGAGGTTTGTAGCTAATGAGAGCACCACTCTCACGGTATGAAGCTTCGCTACTGGTGCAAATGTATCAGTGTAGTCCTCACCATATGTTTGAGTAAACCCCCTCGCTACTAGGCGAGCCTTGTATCTTTCTATATCGCCATTACTCTTATACTTGATGGTGAATACCCATTTTGAACTCACTGCCCTCTTTCCTGTTGGGAGCTCCTCCACATCCCAAGTATGATTACGCTCCATAGCATTCCGTTCATCACTTATAGCTTCTACCCATTCCTTGTTATCCTTGGCCTCTTCATAGCTTCGGGGAATCTGGTTCTGCTCAATTTTGCCGAGAAAGGCTTGATGATCAGATGGCAACAAGGCAAGAGAACATACTGCTTGTATAAGGTGAGCCACGGCCTGATTGTTGAAGTAGACCCTAATATTCACCCAATTAGACGGATCTCTACGGGTCCTAGTGTTGCACCGTAGAGGCTGAGCGGTTTCTCCTACAACAGGTTCCTCCTCCTCTTGATGGTAGGATTCCGCTTCATTTTGATGATTCGTTTCCTGCACCAGCTCCTCTTGAATTTGATCACTAGAATCACCGTGCTGATCACTAGAATCACCGTGCTGGTCCTCTTCTTCTTGAGCAGAAACTTGATCTTGTTGTGTGAAGATCGCTGGTTCTGCTTCTTGGGGCGTTGTTTGATTAGGTACATTCCCCTCTCGGTGTGTTCCGGTAGGAGCATCTTGATTCCCAAGGTGATCCAATAGAAATTTGAGTCTAGTAGCAAGATCATATGGTGAGCTAGACAGATCCTTTAGGCTTTCCCAATCTTTCTTGTCATAATAACCCTTGTCTTCAAGGAACTTGACTTCTCGAGACACGTAGGTCTTGCTGTTGATCGGATCATAACATTTATACCCCTTTTGAGTAATTGAATAGCCGAGAAACATGCATCTTGTGCTCTTTGCATCTAGCTTGTTTCTCTGTTCCCCTGGCTTAAAGACAAAGCAAACACAACCAAACACTCTTAGATGATCAATAAATGGTTTAGTTTTGTTGAGTACCTCAAATGGTGATAAGTCTTGCAAGACTTTGGTTGGTAATCTGTTGATGAGATAGCATGCGGTTAGGACAGCATCTCCCCAAAATCTTTTTGGCACACTCGTATGGAACATCATGGATCTCGCCACTTCCATCAAATGCCTATTCTTTCTTTCGGCAACACCATTCTGTTGTGGTGTATATGGACAGCTGGTTTGGTGTAAAATTCCATGCTTTGCTAGGTGTTCTTTGAATTTGTGGCTTGTATATTCCCCTCCATTATCTGATCTAAACACTTTAATCTTGGCATTAAATTGATTAGTGATGTAATTTTGAAAGTTGATAAATGCTTCAAACACACGGTCTTTAGATGAGAGTAAAGTAACCCAAGTATATTTTGATTTTTCATCTATGAAGGTCACAAAATACTTGTTACTATCTCCTGACATACATGGTGAAGTCCAAACATCAGAGTGCACTAAATCAAAGTAATTTTCATAAAGTGTTGAAGATTTTGGAAAAACGATTCTACAATGTTTGCCAAGAATACAAGCTTCACAATTCGAGTGATCGAATTGATTATTAGGCAACATTATCCCAAGAGCACGAGAATGAGGATGGCCTAATCTAGCATGCCATATTCCATTTAAACTAGATGAATAACAAGAATTAAAAGTAAAAGCATCCGAATTCCTTGGTGAGGTGTCTTCTAAAACATAGAGTTCATCTTTGGTTCCACCTTTCCCAAGTAATTTTCCACTCTCAATATCCTGAAAATGAACATCATTAGGACCAAATATTGCATAACAATTAAGATCTCTAGTTGCTCTTTTTACAGATATTAAATTTGAAGTGAACTTAGGTACCAAGAATGCTTCACTATTATTGTTAAACAAATTTAAATTTCCGGTTCCTTCTATGGCAATACTATCACCGTTAGCGATAATCACTTGTCCTAGGGCAGGTTTTATGTTGTTTAGGAGTTTAGGATTACTGATCATGTGATGAGAAGCACCACTGTCTATAACAAGGGCGCTACTTGATTTATGAGTAAAGAAGGTGATACCAGATTGTTTTAAGGAGAACGCTTTGATGAGAGCCTCCAAATCACTCTTCTTTACATATTCGGCGGATGCGCTCATAGCCATCTCTCCACCTTATGTTCAAGTAGTTGCTTGTCGAGACTCACTTGCATCTTCATGAGAAAGATTAGCTCTTGAATCCTTGAACTTGTTTGGCTTAAGGTGAGGATGGAGAATCCAACACTTGTCTTTGATGTGTCCCTTCTTCTTGCAATGGTCACACACCCAAGGTTTCCTCTCATCAGTCTTGTAAACTCCTTTGTTAGCCGTGACAAGCTCTGCCTTCCTAAAGAGCTCAATCGATCCTTGTTCCTTTTGCATTCGTGAGCATACATCTTCAAGGCTTGGGAGCTTATCTTCTCTTAGGATATATTTGATGAGATCGTTGAAGGTCGGATTCAAGGTGAGAAGTAGACCGAACACCTTGTCTTGGTCACGCCTTTCATTGAGGACTTTTGGATCCATTGTAGATGGCTTAAGCATATCCAACTCGGCCCATAAGGACTGAAATTTGCCAAAATGTTTGGTACACTCCACATCTTCTTGGCTTAGGTCATTGATCGCCTTCTTGACTTCAAAGACTCGGCTCAAGTTTGTGACATTTCCATAAACGCTCTTGAGAGTTTCCCATAGAGACTTAGCAGTCTCGCAATAGGAGTAAGCTTCAAGAATAGATGGAACAAGCGAGTTTTGGATGAGACCAAGCACCGTTTGATCTTCTTGGAACCACTTTGCTACTTCAGCAGTGGCTTTCTCATCCAGCACTTTCTCCTTGGTGTCGTCCTCCTTTGGTGTTTTGTCTTCCAAGACATGATTCCAAAGCCCACGGCCACACAAGGCTGTTTTTTTGGTTCTTGACCACAAGAGGTAGTTTCCTCCTTTGAGAATAACTGGAATGACAATGGGTTTTGAGCTTTCAGTGTTAAGAACACAAGAACCCATTGTAAAGATGAAGATTGAAGATGAAGAGGGTAAAGATTTAAGAAAGAAAAGAAACAGGGATTTAAACAGATTTAGAAGCGATTTAGAAGATTTAGAAGATGAGGAACAGATTTAGGAGATGAAGAATAAAGATTTAATGGATCTTGATGAGGACATCGAAACTGACTTAGAAGATTCAACTCAAACTCATCAAGATGTTCAAGACATTCCAGTAATGAGAGAACCACCAAGAACAAGATCTGGAACTAGAAGACTTAGAGAGATGTTTAACAAGACAATACAAGCATTTTTGGACCAAAAAGACTTAGAGAGGAAATCGACAGCAACAAAGGCCCAAAAGGAGTCTAAAGAAGAGTCTAAAGAAGATCAGAAGATGGTCTTCTCAATTCAGCCCATCTAAGCCAATTTCTCCATTTAAACTCGACAATAAGGCAGGTATAATTTCAATATATATATTTGTGTTTGTTCATTTTGCAGGGAATAAAAACATTAGGATCTGTTGTTCTATTTATTTCATTCAATAGCTTGTATTAGACGTTTTATTTCATTTCTGTTTTAGGCTATAGTTTAGAATGTGTATTAGGGTTTTTCGCCCTAGAAGGCATCAGCTGCACGAACCAGTATATAAGGTTCCTCTAGCAGCAGTGTATTTTTCACGTATGATATAAAACGAACAATTCAGTCTCTCTTTGAAATCTCTGTGCGAATCCGAGCTTTCAAACCTCGATCTGCTTTCCTTGTGTGTGATATCAAGGCGACTAGATTGTGTTTGTCTCATCACAAGATTAATCATCTCTTGTGTGGCGACTTCGATCCATTCATCATCATCTCCTCACGTTTTAATCACTCCATTGAGCCGAACTGCAAGCCTTAGCTGCACCCATCGACTCCATCATTACCATCCGGCTACAAATCATCTTCTCGTTGCAACACTTGCTGTTTTCAAGGGCCGAGACTTGAGTCCAGCCATTGCCAGCGCTTCCATTCGTGCATCAGATCTAGAATCGATTATGCTCTGATACCATGTTAGAATTAGAGATTCATCCGGAATTAGTAAGAGAATTAATAGGAGAATTAGAGAAAATAAACGAGAATCAAGAGAGAGAGAGAAGAATTAATCTCTCAAGATATATTTCTTGCTTATCTATTACAATGCTTATATAGGGGAATACAATTCAAAATATCTAGAGTAAAGACAAGGAATAATAAACAAGAGACAAGGCAGAAAGGGACTTGTCTCTAACGCCTATATGATGTTTGGACCACAAGGAGAAAGCGACAGCTCTGACCAAGGGAAGGGGCTCGCTCCAACGGTCACAACAAAGGAGGACCACTCCAACGGTCATAATCTCTAGGTGAGGCATACTCACGCCCTTCCTTCTGCTCACGAACTTTGCACATAATTTATTTGTTCCCAACTTTGCACACAGAGATATTCTTGTGTGTTGTGCAAAACACGTGTTTTGCACATCCCTGATAATGCACACAGATGCAGATGATAATGCATATGATAGACTTGATCAATAGTTTTCTCATTTCTTTTCTGAAACCTCTGTGTCCCTATGAAAATTCGAAAAACGGGATATCGTCTAGTAAACAGTCAAATTCAGATCCAAAACGGTAATATATGGCCAAAATGACAAGAACGGACCGTTATTGCATAAGACAGACAAGATGGAGTGTTATAAGACTAGATATACGGATTAGACATTCCTAAAGGTGGAAGGAGAAGCATACGTTACTTGTTTTCTCATTTCTTTAATGAAACCTCCGTGTCCCTATAAAAATTCAAAAAACGGGATTTCGTCTAGTAAACGGTCAAATTAAGATCCAAAACGATAATATATAGCCAAAATACCAAGAACGGTCTGTTATTACATAAGACAGACAATCTGTAGTGCTGAGACTAGACATAGGGATTAGACACTCATAAAGGTGGAAGGAGAACCATCCGTTACTTGTTTTCTCATTTCTTTAATGAAACTCCCGTGTCCCTATGAAAATTCAAAAAACGAGATATCGTCTAGTAAACGGTCCAACTAATCTCCAAAACGGCAACATATGGCCAAAATGATAAGAACGGACCGATATTGCATAAGACAGACAAAATGGAGTGTTAAGATTAGATATAGGGATTAGACACTCCTAAAGGTGGAAAAGAAGCATACGTTACTTGTTTTCTCATTTCTTTAATGAAACCTTCCTGTCCCTATGAAAATTCAAAAAAACAGGATTTCGTCTAGTAAACGGTCCAATTAAGATCCAAAACGGCAATATATGGCCAAAATGCCAAGAACGGACCGTTATTGCATAAGACAGTCTGATGGAGTGTATAAGACTAGATATATGGATTAGACACTCCTAAAGGTGGAAGGAGAAGCATCCGTTATTTGTTTTCTTATTTCAGAAATGAAACCCCTGTGTCCCTATGAAAATTCGAAAAAAGGGATTTCATCTAGTAAACGGTCCAATTCAGATCCAAAATAGCAATATATGTCCAAAATGCCAAGAACGGACCGTTATTGCATAAGATAGACTGATGGAGTGTTAAGACAAGATATAGGGATTAGTTACTCGTAAAGGTGGAAAAAGAAGCATACGTTACTTGTTTTCACATTTCTTTACTGAAACCTCCGTGTCCTTATGAAAATTCAAAAATGTGGATTTCGTCTAGTAAACGATCTAATTAAGATCCAAAACGACAATATATGACCAAAATGCCAAGAACGGTCTGTTATTGCATAAGACAGACAATATTTAGTGCTGAGACTAGATATATGGATTAGACACTCCTAAAGGTGTAAAGAGAAGCATTTGTTACTTGTTTTCTCATTTCTTTAATGAAACCTACGTGTCCCTATGAAACTTCGAAAACAGGATATCGTCTAGTAAACGGTCAACTTCAGATCCAAAACGTCAATATATGGCCAAAATGACAAGTACGGACCGTTATTGCATAAGACAGACAAGATGGAGTGATGAGAAAATATATAGGGATTAGACACTCCTAAAGGTGGAAGGAGAAGCATTCGTTACTTGTTTTCTCATTTCTTTAATGAAACCTCTATATCCCTATGAAAATTCGAAAAACGGGATTTCGTCTAGTAAACGGTCCAACTAATATCCAAAACGGCAACATATGGCCAAAATGATAAGAACGGCCCGATATTGCATAAGACAAACAAAATGGAGTGTTAAGATTAGATATAGGGATTAGCTACTCCTAAAGGTGGAAGGAGAAGCATACGTTACTTGTTTTCTCATTTCTTTAATGAAACCTCCTTGTCCATATGAAAATTTGAAAAACAGGATTTCGTCTAGTAAACAATCCAATTCAGATCGAAAACAACAACATATGGCCAAAATGCCAAGAACGGTCCGTTATTGCATAAGACAGAATAGATGGAGTGCTGACACTAAATATAGGGATTAGACACTCCTAAAGGTGGAAAGAGAAGCATCTGTTATTTGTTTTCTTATTTCTGTAATGAAACCTCCGTGTCCCTAAGAAAATTCGAAAAACGGGATATTGTCTAATAAACAGTCAAATTCAGATCCAAAACAGCAATATATGGCCAAAATGACAAGAACGGAACGTTATTGCATAAGACACACAAGATGGAGTGTTACAAGACTAGATATATGGATTAGACATTCCTAAAGGTGGAAGGAGAAGCATACGTTACTTGTTTTCTCATTTCTTTAATGAAACCTCCGTGTCCATACGGAAATTTGAAAAACAGGATTTCGTCTAGTAAACAGTCCAATTCATATACAAAACAACAACATATGGCCAAAATGCCAAGAACGGACCGTTATTGCATAAGACAGACTGATGGAGTGTTAAGACAAGATATAGGGATTAGTTACTCGTAAAGGTGGAAAAAGAAGCATACGTTACTTGTTTTCTCATTTCTTTACTGAAACCTCTGTGGCCTTATGAAAATTCAAAAATGTGGATTTCGTCTAGTAAACGGTCCAATTAAGATCCAAAACGGCAATATATGACCAAAATGACAAGAATGGTCTGTTATTGCATAAGACAGACAATATTTAGTGCTGAGACTAGATATATGGATTAGACACTCCAAAAGGTGTAAAGAGAAGCATTTGTTACTTGTTTTTACATTTCTTTAATGAAACCTACGTATCCCTATGAAACTTCGAAAACAGGATATCGTCTAGTAAACGGTCAACTACAGATCCAAAACGGCAATATATGGCCAAAATGACAAGTACGGATCGTTATTGCATAAGACAGACAAGATGGAGTGATGTGAAAAGATATAGGGATTAGACACTCCTAAAGGTGGAAGGAGAAGCATTCGTTACTTGTTTTCTCATTTCTTTAATGAAACCTCTATATCCCTATGAAAATTCAAAAAAGGCAATATATGACCAAAATGCCAAGAACGGTATGTTATTGCATAAGACAGACAATATTTAGTGCTGAGACTAGATATATGGATTAGACACTCCAAAAGGTGTAAAGAGAAGCATTTGTTACTTGTTTTCTCATTTCTTTAATGAAACCTACGTGTCCCTATGAAACTTCGAAAACAGGATATCGTCTAGTAAACGGTCAACTTCAGATCCAAAACGGCAATATATGGCCAAAATGACAAGTACGGACCATTATTGCATAAGACAGACAAGATGGAGTGATGAGAAAAGATATAGGGATTAGACACTCCTAAAGGTGGAAGGAGAAGCATCCGTTACTTGTTTTCTCATTTCTTTAATGAAACCTCTGTATCCCTATGAAAATTCGAAAAACAGGATTTCGTCTTGTAAACGGTCCAACTAATATCCAAAACGGCAACATATGGCCAAAATGATAAGAACGGACCGATATTGCATAAGACAAACCAAATGGAGTGTTAAGACTAGATATAGGGATTAGCCACTCCTAAAGGTGGAAGGAGAAGCATACGTTACTTGTTTTCTCATTTCTTTAATGAAACCTCCTTGTCCATATGAAAATTTGAAAAACAGGATTTCGTCTAGTAAACAATCCAATTCAGATCGAAAACAACAACATATGGCCAAAATGCCGAGAACGGTCCGTTATTGCATAAGACAGAATAGATGGAGTGCTGACACTAAATATAGGGATTAGACACTCCTAAAGGTGGAAGGAGAAGCATCTGTTATTTGTTTTCGTATTTCTGTAATGAAACCTCCGTATCCCTATCAAAATTCGAAAAACGGGTGATTGCCTAATAAACAGTCAAATTCAGATCCAAAACGGCAATATATGGCCAAAATGACAAGAACGGAACGTTATTGCATAAGACACACAAGATGGAGTGTTACAAGACTAGATATATGGATTAGACATTCCTAAAGGTGGAAGGAGAAGCATACGTTACTTGTTTTCTCATTTCTTTAATGAAACCTCTGTGTCCCTACGGAAATTTGAAAAACAGGATTTCGTCTAGTAAACAGTCCAATTCAAATACAAAACAACAACATATGGCCAAAATGCCAAGAACGGACCGTTATTGCATAAGACACACAAGATGGAGTGTTACAAGACTAGATATACGGATTAGACATTCCTAAAGGTGGAAGGAGAAGCATACGTTACTTGTTTTCTCATTTCTTTAATGAAACATCCATGTCCCTACGGAAATTTGAAAAACAGGATTTCGTCTAGTAAACAGTCCAATTCATATACAAAACAACAACATATGGCCAAAATGCCAAGAACGGACCGTTATTGCATAAGACAGACTGATGGAGTGTTAAGACAAGATATAGGGATTAGTTACTCGTAAAGGTGGAAAAAGAAGCATACGTTACTTGTTTTCTCATTTCTTTACTGAAACCTCCGTGTCCTTATGAAAATTCAAAAATGTGGATTTCGTCTAGTAAACGGTCCAATTAAGATTCAAAACGGCAATATATGACCAAAATGCCAACGTCTGTTATTGCATAAAACAGACAATATTTAGTGCTGAGACTAGATATATGGATTAGACACTCCTAAAGGTGTAAAGGGAGGCATTTGTTACTTGTTTTCTCATTTCTTTAATGAAACCTACGTGTCCGTATGAAACTTCGAAAACAGGATATCGTCTAGTAAACGGTCAACTTCAGATCCAAAATGGCAATATATGTCCAAAATGACAAGTACGGACCGTTATTGCATAAGACAGACAAGATGGAGTGATGAGAAAAGATATAGGGATTAGACACTCCTAAAGGTGGAAAGAGAAACATTCGTTACTTGTTTTCTCATTTCTTTAATGAAACCTCCGTGTCCCTACGGAAATTTGAAAAACAGGATTTCGTCTAGTAAACAGTCCAATTCAGATCCAAAACAGCAATATATGGCCAAAATGCCAACAACGGACCGTTATTGCATAAGACAGACTGATGGAGTGTTAAGACAAGATATAGGGATTAGTTACTCGTAAAGGAGAGGCATACGTTACTTGTTTTCTCATTTCTTTAATGAAACCTCCGTGTCCCTATGGAAATTTGAAAAACAGGATTTCGTCTAGTAAACAGTCCAATTCATATACAAAACAACAACATATGGCCAAAATGCCAAGAACGGTCCGTTATTGCTTAAGACAGAAAAGATGGAGTGTGAAGACTAAATATAGGGGATTTGACACTCCTAAAGGTGTAAAGAGAAGCATTTGTTACTTGTTTTCTCATTTCTTTAATGAAACCTACGTGTCCGTATGAAACTTCGAAAACAGGATATCGTCTAGTAAACGGTCAACTTCAGATCCAAAACGGCAATATATGGCCAAAATGACAAGTACGGACCGTTATTGCATAAGACAGACAAGATGGAGTGATGAGAAAATATATAGGGATTAGACACTCCTAAAGGTTGAAGGAGAAGCATTCGTTACTTGTTTGCTCATTTCTTTAATGAAACCTCCTTGTCCATATGAAATTTGAAAAACAGGATTTCGTCAAGTAAACAATCCAATTCAGATCGAAAACAACTACATATGGCCAAAATGCCAAGAACGGTCTGTTATTGCATAAGACAGAATAGATGGAGTGCTGACACTAAATATAGGGATTAGACACTCCTAAAGATGGAAGGAGAAGCATTCGTTACTTGTTTTCTTATTTCTTTAATGAAACCTCTGTATATCTCTATGAAAAATCGAAAAACAAGATATTATCTAATAAACAGTCAAATTCAGATCCAAAACGGCAATATATGGCCAAAATGACAAGAACGGAACGTTATTGCATAAGACACACAAGATGGAGTGTTACAAGACTAGATATATGGATTAGACATTCCTAAAGGTGGAAGGAGAAGCATACTTTACTTGTTTTCTCATTTTTTTAATGAAACCTCCGTGTCCCTACGGAAATTAGAAAAACAGGATTTCGTCTAGTAAACAGTCCAATTCATATACAAAACAACAACATATGGCCAAAATGCCAAGAACGGACCGTTATTGCATAAGACAGACTGATGGAGTGTTAAGACAAGATATAGGGATTAGTTACTCGTAAAGGTGGAAAAAAAGCATACGTTAGTTGTTTTCTCATTTCTTTACTGAAACCTCCGTGTCCTTATAAAAATTCAAAAATGTGGATTTCGTCTAGTAAACGGTCCAATTAAGATCCAAAACGGCAATATATGACCAAAATGCCAAGAACGGTCTGTTATTGCATAAGACAGACAATATTTAGTGCTGAGACTAGATATATGGATTAGACACTACTAAAGGTGTAAAGAGAAGCATTTGTTACTTGTTTTCTCATTTCTTTAATGAAACCTACGTATCCCTATGAAACTTCGAAAACAGGATATCGTCTAGTAAACGGTCAACTACAGATCCAAAACGGCAATATATGGCCAAAATGACAAGTACGGATCGTTATTGCATAAGACAGACAAGATGGAGTGATGAGAAAAGATATAGGGATTAGACACTCCTAAATGTGGAAGGAGAAGCATTCGTTACTTGTTTTCTCATTTCTTTAATGAAACCTCTGTATCCCTATGAAAATTCGAAAAACGGGATTTCGTCTAGTAAACGGTCAAACTAATATCCAAAAGGGCAACATATGGCCAAAATGATAAGAACGGACCGATATTGCATAAGACAAACAAAATGGAGTGTTAAGACTAGATATAGGGATTAGCCACTCCTAAAGGTGGAAGGAGAAGCATACGTTACTTGTTTTCTCATTTCTTTAATGAAACCTCCGTGTCCCTATAAAAATTCAAAAAACGGGATTTCGTCTAGTAAACGGTCCAATTAAGATCCAGAACGGCAATATATAGCCAAAATGCCAAGAACGGTCTGTTATTGCATAAGACAGACAATATGTAGTGCTGAGACTAGACATAGGGATTAGAAACTCATAAAGGTGGAAGGAGAACCATCCGTTACTTGTTTTCTCATTTCTTTAATGAAACTCCCGTGTCCCTATGAAAATTCAAAAAACGAGATATCGTCTAGTAAACGGTCCAACTAATATCCAAAACGGCAACATATGGCCAAAATGATAAGAACAGACCGATATTGCATAAGACAGACAAAATGGAGTGTTAAGATTAGATATAGGGATTAGACACTCCTAAAGGTGGAAAAAGAAGCATACGTTACTTGTTNGATCATATCACAAATTCAGATCCAAAACGGCAATATATGGCCAAAATGGCAAGAACAGACCGTTATTGCATAAGACAGACAAGATGGAGTGTTATAAGACTAGATATATGGAGTAGACATTCCTAAAGGTGGAAGGAGAAGCATACGTTACTTGTTTTCTCATTTCTTTAATGAAACCTCTGTGTCCCTATAAAAATTCAAAATACGGGATTTCGTCTAGTAAACGGTCCAATTAAGATCCAAAACGGCAATATATAGCCAAAATGCCAAGAACGGTCTGTTATTGCATAAGACAGACAATATGTAGTGCGGAGACTAGACATAGGGATTAGACACTCATAAAGGTGGAAGGAGAACCATTTGTTACTTGTTTTCTCATTTCTTTAATGAAACTCCCGTGTCCCTATGAAAATTCAAAAAACGAGATATCGTCTAGTAAACGGTCCAACTAATATCCAAAACGGCAACATATGGCCAAAATGATAAGAACAGACCGATATTGCATAAGACAGACAAAATGGAGTGTTAAGATTAGATATAGGGATTAGACACTCCTAAAGGTGGAAAAAGAAGCATACGTTACTTGTTTTCTCATTTCTTTAATGAAACCTTCGTGTCCCTATGAAAATTCAAAAAACAGGATTTCGTCTAGTAAACGGTCCAATTAAGATCCAAAACAACAATATATGGCCAAAATGCCAAGAACGGACCGTTATTGCATAAGACAGTCTGATGGAGTGTATAAGACTAGATATATGGATTAGACACTCCTAAAGGTGGAAGGAAAAGCATCCGTTATTTGTTTTCTTATTTCAGTAATGAAACCTCTATGTCCCTATGAAAATTCGAAAAACGGGATTTCATCTAGTAAACGGTCCAATTCAAATCCAAAACAGCAATATATGTCCAAAATGCCAAGAACGGACCGTTATTGCATAAGACAGACTGATGGAGTGTTAAGACAAGATATAGGGAATAGTTACTCGTAAAGGTGGAAAAAGAAGCATACGTTACCTGTTTTCTCATTTCTTTACTGAAACCTATGTGTCCCTATGAAAATTCGAAAACGGGATATCGTCTAGTAAACAGTCAAATTCAGATCAAAAACGGCAATATATGGCCAAAATGACAAGAACGGACCGTTATTGCATAAGACAGACAAGATTGAGTGTTATAAGAGTAGATATATGGATTAGACATTCCTAAAGGTGGAAGGAGAAGCATACGTTACTTGTTTTCTCATTTCTTTAATGAAACCTCCGTGTCCTTATAAAAATTCAAAAAACGGGATTTCGTCTAGTAAACGGTCCAATTAAGATCCAAAACGGCAATATATAGCCAAAATGCCAAGAACGGTCTGTTATTGCATAAGACAGACAATATGTAGTGCTGAGACTAGACATAGGGATTAGACACTCATAAAGGTGGGAGGAGAACCATCCGTTACTTGTTTTCTCATTTCTTTAATGAAACTCCCGTGTCCCTATGAAAATTCAAAAAACGAGATATCGTCTAGTAAACGGTCCAACTAATATCCAAAACGGCAACATATGGCCAAATTGATAAGAACGGACCGATATTGCATAAGACAGACAAAATGGAGTGTTAAGATTAGATATAGGGATTAGACACTCCTAAAGGTGGAAAAAGAAACATACGTTACTTGTTTTCTCATTTCTTTAATGAAACCTTCGTGTCCCTATGAAAATTCAAAAAACAGGATTTCGTCTAGTAAACGGTCTAATTAAGATCCAAAACGGCAATATATGGCCAAAATGCCAAGAACATACCGTTATTGCATAAGACAGTCTGATGGAGTGTATAAGACTAGATATATGGATTAAAAACTCCTAAAGGTGGAAGAAAAAGCATCCGTTATTTGTTTTCTTATTTCAGTAATGAAACCTCTGTGTCCCTATGAAAATTCGAAAAACGGGATTTCATCTAGTAAACGGTCCAATTCAGATCCAAAACAGCAATATATGTCCAAAATGCCAAGAACGTACCGTTATTGCATAAGACAGAATGATGGAGTGTTTAGACAAGATATAGGGATTAGTTACTCGTAAATGTGGAAAAAGAAGCATACGTTACTTGTTTTCTCATTTCTTTACTGAAACCTCCGTGTCCTTATAAAAATTTAAAAAACTAGATTTCTTCTAGTAAACTGGCCAATTAAGATCCAAAACGACAATATATGGCCAAAATGCCAAGAACGGTCTGTAATTGCATAAGACAGAGTATATTTAGTGCTGAGACTAGATATATGGATTAGCCACTCCTAAAGGTGGAAGGAGAAGCATCCGTTACTTTTTTCTCATTTCTTTAATGAAACCTCTGTATCCCTATGAAAATTCGAAAAACGGGATTTCGTCTAGTAAACGGTCCAACTAATATCCAAAACGGCAATATATGGCCAAAATGACAAGAACGGAACGTTATTGCATAAGACACACATAATGGAGTGTTATAAGACTAGATATATGGATTAGACATTCCTAAAGGTGGAAGGAGAACATACGTTACTTGTTTTCTCATTTCTTTAATGAAACCTCCGTGTCCCTATGGAAATTTGAAAAACAGGATTTCGTCTAGTAAACAGTCCAATTCATATACAAAACAACAACATATGGCCAAAATGCCAAGAACGGTCCGTTATTGCTTAAGACAGAAAAGATGGAGTGTTAAGACTAGATATAGGGGATTTGACACTCCTAAAGGTGGAAAAAGAAGCATACGTTACTTGTTTTCTCATTTTTTTACTGAAAACTCTGTGTCCCTATGAAAATTCGAAAAACGGGATATCGTCTAGTAAACAGTCAAATTCATATCCAAAACGGCAATATATGGCCAAATTGACAAGAACGGACCGTTATTGCATAAGACAGACAAGATGGAGTGTTATAAGACTAGATATATGGATTAGACATTCCTAAAGGTGGAAGGAGAAGCATACGTTACTTGTTTTCTCATTTCTTTAATGAAACCTCCGTGTCCCTATAAAAATTCAAAAAACGGGATTTCGTCTAGTAAACGGTCCAATTAAGATCCAAAACGGCAATATATAGCCAAAATGCCAAAAACAGTCTGTTATTGCATAAGACAGACAATATGTAGTGCTGAGACTAGACATAGGGATTAGACACTCATAAAGGTGGAAGGAGAACCATCCGTTACTTGTTCTCTCATTTCTTTAATGAAACTCCCGTGTCCCTATGAAAATTCAAAAAACGAGATATCGTCTAGTAAACGGTCCAACTAATATCCAAAACGGCAACATATGGCCAAAATGATAAGAACAGACCGATATTGCATAAGACAGACAAAATGGAGTGTTAAGATTAGATATAGGGATTAGACACTCCTAAAGGTGGAAAAAGAAGCATACGTTACTTGTTTTCTCATTTTTTAATGAAACCTTCGTGTCCCTATGAAAATTCAAAAAACAGGATTTCGTCTAGTAAACGGTCCAATTAAGATCTAAAACGGCAATATATGGCCAAAATGCCAAGAACGGACCGTTATTGCATAAGACAGTCTGATGGAGGGTATAAGACTAGATATATGGATTAGACACTCCTAAAGGTGGAAGGGAAAGCATCCGTTATTTGTTTTCTTATTTCAGTAATGAAACCTCTGTGTCCCTATGAAAATTCGAAAAACGGGATATTGTCTAATAAACAGTCAAATTCAGATCCAAAACGGCAATATATGGCCAAAATGACAAGAACAGAACGTTATTGCATAAGACACACAAGATGGAGTGTTATAAGACTAGATATATAGATTAGACATTCCTAAAGGTGGAAGGAGAAGCATACATTACTTGTTTTCTCATTTCTTTAATGAAACCTCCGTGTCCCTATGGAAATTTGAAAAACAGGATTTCGTCTAGTAAACAGTCCAATTCATATACAAAACAACAACATATGGCCAAAATGCCAAGAACGGTCCGTTATTGCTTAAGACAGAAAAGATGGAGTGTTAAGACTAGATATAGGGATTAGACACTCCTAAAGGTGGAAGGAGAAGCATCTGTTATTTGTTTTCTTATTTCTGTAATGAAACCTCCGTTTCCCTATGAAAATTCGAAAAATGGGATATTGTCTAATAAACAATCAAATTCAGATCCAAAACGGCAATATATGGCCAAAATGAAAAGAACGGAACGTTATTGCATAAGACACACAAGATGGAGTGTTATAAGACTAGATATATGGATTAGACATTCCTAAAGGTGGAAGGAGAAGCATACGTTACTTGTTTTCTCATTTCTTTAATGAAACCTCCGTGTCCCTATGGAAATTTGAAAAACAGGATTTCGTCTAGTAAACAGTCCAATTCATATACAAAACAACAACATATGGCCAAAATGCCAAGAACGGTCTGTTATTGCTTAAGACAGAAAAGATGGAGTGTTAAGACTAGATATAGGGGATTTGACACTCCTAAAGGTGGAAAAACAAGCATACGTTACTTGTTTTCTCATTTCTTTACTGAAACCTCTGTGTCCCTATGAAAATTTGAAAAACGGGATATCGTCTAGTAAACATTCAAATTCAGATCAAAAACGGCAATATATGGCCAAAATGACAAGAACGGACCGTTATTGCATAAGACAGACAAGATTGAGTGTTATAAAAGTAGATATATGGATTAGACATTCCTAAAGGTGGAAAGAGAAGCATACGTTACTTGTTTTCTCATTTCTTTAATGAAACCTCCGTGTCCTTATAAAANTTTTTTTTCTTTTCTGAAATAAATTAGTTGTTCTTTCCTGGTGGAAGAATTAAATATTCAGTACTTGTCTACCCGTTTCCATTAAATAATTGTGAACCGATTATAAATGCAAAATTGAAGTATATGCATTGAAGTATATATCTACTTGTCAATATAACATAAATTTTATCATACATCTATCGAACCATCTGAACTACGAATGCGTGAGCCTTTAACATATTTGTTTTACCTTTAACAAAATATAAAACATAACCAAATCTAACCACAGTCAAAATAAAACTAAGTTGGTTTCTAAATTTCATCATGTTTACGTTCATACAAAATCTCCCGTTTGCACACTCATAACGTCCAATTAATGTTTTGTTTGTGCGGATGGTTCCATGCAATTCAATGGATATTCATACGTGCCCAAGGACTAAAGACCTCTACGCACGGCTTTTGAGTTTGACCATTTTGTGCTATTTTAAGTCGTCTCGACTCTTATAGTTATTATCCTGCTAGAAACATCTCTAATTTATTACTCCATTTTGCATTTTAAATTGTAGTTGAATTTTTCTCTAATGTATTATTTCATTTTCTACCCCCAAAAAAATATTCTAAGTATATTTTTCTTTTTCTATTTTTCTCTAATGTGTTATTAATTGTTTATCTATAAAATTTACAAATTGATCTATTATTTTTTTATTTCAAAACTTCCACAAATTATGATATTTTATAAAACGCTCCAATCATACAATATAGTATGGTCCCCATGTTTGGCAATCTCTCTTGTATAAATATTATATAACACATGAATAAAATCAGATTTCTAATTCACTTTATTATCAAGAATCTGGTCTGCTAAAATTTCCCTTCAAACTAAATCAACAACGGTCGGTTGGAATCCTAACAAAAGATTAATGACAAAACTTAAAATGGTGTTTTATGAGTATAAACTTTGTTAGTTAACAACCAATAGCTTGTGGTGGGGTGGTTCCTTCTCGATGGAAGAGTCGCCATATTGGTCAAGACTAGAAATTGACTTTCCGCGAGAGTCGAATTATCACAATCCGAGAGTTTTGGCCACCGGAGTTTTCACATGGTCTCCCCGGGCCCAGGATTAGTCTGTGGAAGTGGGATGATGCGTGGACCCTCGGTGCTTCAGGACTAAAAATCATGCATCGGTCGGAGTCAGCGATCCCGCGGAAGCCGGATGAGTTATCAAAAAAAAAAACTTTGTTAGTTAACGAGGAAAGCTATTTTTGCACAACTCTTTTGTTCTTCTTGCGAACTCCGTTGTTGAAGAAGCCAAAGTTTTCTAATAAAGTTTCCCAAAAAAAAAAGATTGAAAAATACGAAAACAACATTACGCATGATTTTATTATTTACCGTCGACGTTTGTTTTTGCAAGCGCTGCAATAATACATTATAAATAATTAACTAGAAATCTACCCGCACGTTGCGCATATTTAAAGCTATATCACGTTCCAATATATTGTTATTCTTTTAATTTCATTTTAAATATTTAATTTGTGTGTTAAGCTAGTTTAAATTTCTACTCGCTTAAATAATTTTTATCAACAATTTTAAATCAACTAAACGGTTTACTAACCGTTTACATCGATAATGTCAAATAAATAAAGTTTAGCATTCTTTGCTTACTAAAATATTAAATATGTGAATTTGATGTATGGAATTATTTTATATTTGAATATACTAAAAATGAAATATATATTATTTGGTTTTAATCTATAACAATCAAAACTGAATTAATGTAGCGGTACGAAATGCATGGTGGTATGGTTAATAGTGGTAATAGAAGTGATGACAGTTTAACAATTAATAAAATTGATGATGATATTATAGTGGTTTGTACATATATATAACATTTTATTTGTGTATTTTATTGTGGTAACTCTTAAGCATTATGACCATTGATTCTTTTTTAGTGTTGAAATTTTTTTAAAAATATTTTAAATTTGAAAAATACATATTATACTACTATGAAATTTTTTAACTTTTCTTATATGATTTAAGTGTGACCGCGACTTCTATCTATTGTATATATAACTAAATTCAACGACACTTAATTGTCTTTGATCTCGTTCTGATATTTAATCTCCTGAAACTCATTTTCACTCAATGATGGCTTACAATCTTTTGACCACTTTTAATTTTATTTATTTTCTATTGTGGCTTATATAGCCTTTTTTATTTTCTCTTATCTTTGTGCTCATTTTAAATATTTTCAACTTTGTGAAAATAAATTGTTAAAACTTATCTTTATCATAAATCCATAGTATTTCTTTTTAACCCTTAAATAATAGACAATGTAGATACAAAATATTTATTCTTGTAGTTTCTGCTCATATTTTTCAGTAAGTTATTGCTTTTAAAAACTAAAAATTAAAACAATCTTAATTTTTTTTCTCTTTAATGTTAATTAAAAAATATAGTTATTTAGATTAATTTTTAGTGTATGAATTAAATTTTATTTCTAATCTTTAATTCATATCACATTCTAAATTTGTAATTGGATTAGTATTAAATATTTTTGGTTTAAATTCAAAATATATTTATAAATGTAGTTATGTATGAAATAAATGCACACTTTAGATAAATTTTTAATTTATGTTGAAGTGGACACCCTAATAGGAGAGAAAACTCTCCCATTATGTAATAGATTATTTATAACTATTCAAATGAAATCACTTAAAATTAAAAGATTATTTTATAAATAAAATGGGATTTCCCTATATAAAAATTAAAAATGGAGTGGGTTTGGAGTAGATTTTACTCCAAAATGGAGTTTGAAGTAGATTTTACTTTAA
Organism: Eutrema heterophyllum; assembly: GCA_002933915.1. Taxonomy (NCBI): domain Eukaryota; kingdom Viridiplantae; phylum Streptophyta; class Magnoliopsida; order Brassicales; family Brassicaceae; genus Eutrema; species Eutrema heterophyllum. Next base: position 23,269 of record PKMM01057430.1, read on the forward strand.
AATGAAGTTTGGAGTAGGGTTGGAGATGCCTTTAAACGATGCTTCTGTATAACATTAATGTAAGATAGTCAACAACATATAATAAAAAAAAAACTTTTACGAGTAAACAATTTGTTTGAAAACAAAATACATGTGACGATGAACATTAAATAGGGTATATGTTCTTATTGATTACGGTTGATTTGCCCAAGAATTAGGTTTGAGAAGATGTGTTGATAATGTGAATTAAATGCATCAGTACCCATAAATTATGTCAAATAAATTTTAAATGCAATGGAAATATATTCGAGTTTTGAATAGTCTGCCAGAAAAACATAGATATGTATAAAGTATTTTTGGTTATCCTTATCATCGGTCTTAATATTTTATTTAATAAAATATAGTAGGAATATCACAGAATTACATATATAAAATCGTGTACTATTTAGAGGGCTACAAAAAAAAAAAATTAGACTAAGATCTCTATGCCTTGATATAAACAATACAAGGAAATATATATAATAACGCAAATACATAAAATCTCTATGCCTTAATTTGATACTCACTCTGTAAATTTGATTTTACATTGTTTAAATTGGAGTGAATTTGAGGAATTTAGTTGGGTTAATGTTTTTTTTATGGGTTAAAAATGCAAAAAGGTGAATGATAGGGGATTGGGGAGTTTGTTTTTCGTTGGGATCGGAGAGAGTTAAAAATGCCAAAAAGGTTAATGATCGGCTTCGTTGAAAAATAATTTATCCCTAATAAGTCTCCATCTTTACAAGTCGCTAATTGATGTAAGTTGTCACCATTAAACACATTAATTGGAAAGTTTTTCTGAAATATCCGGGTAAACGATTTATTTTCCCACGAAAAATCTCTTATATAGCCAGATCTCCACCGAACTATACCTTATGTCTATTTCCCCACGAAATCAAAGTTAAAGACTTATTTTCCCTCGAAAACAAAGTTCGAGACTTATTTCTCCCGAAAACAAAGTTCGAGACTTAAATCCCCATAAAGCTCGGTTTAAGACGATTTACTGTTTTCTAATTATGGTTAACCATCTAAAACCCGACTCTTAACCGATTACGACCCGATTATATTTCTAAACCCGGATTATGACCCATATCCGATTTCTAAACCAGAATCTTCTTATTTTTAAGTTTAATTAATAAAATAAAAAGTACAAACGAAAAAAAAAAATCTTTCTTCGACGCTTAAACTCCGACTCCCTTGTCGGAAACTTTGAAATTCCGCTTGTTTGATTCGCCGCCGATCTTCTACACGCCGAGACGTTCCTACACCCTATGATTCTTCGTCTCCCTGATCGTCTTCAATTTCCCAGAGTATATCAGCGATCAAGACCACGCCGCCTGAGTTTAGCAATGCCGATCTCCGATTCACATGATCTTCTCCGTCTCTTAACCCATGCAGTTCCAGAATTTCTAAACCAAAATCTCAAACTCTCGTTCAAATTTATAGACAAGAATCTTCTTATTATAATAATTTGAAACAAAAAATCAGAAAAAAAAATCCAATCGAAACCCAGAAACAAAAAAAGAAACAAAAAAAATCGAATCGATCGCATCCGAGAATTTTGGATCGTCTTCTTCTTCTTATGCTCCACCGATGATTCAAATCCCGATCACCGGAGCTTTGCAGGCTCGCGACGGAGACAGCCAGAAGAACGGAGTAGCCGCCTCCCACCTCCGATTCCGACCCGCCACGATCCTAGCACCACCGAGATCCCACGCCCAATACAATCCTCCATCTTCGCTCACCAATACCCCTCCACCAGCGTTATCGTCGACGGTGAATCCCTTGATGAAGACATAACCCGGTCGCTTATCTTCGCCGGGATTTCCTTGACTCTTCCTCTTCTCCGATATTCGATCTCCATTTCTCCCATTTCATGACCAAAAAAGTGACGAACAAAAAAGAGGGGAAAGTACTAAAAAGAAAAAGAAAAAAAAATCTGGTTTAGGGTGGGTGGTCGGGTTATTTCAGATTTTACAGAAATTGGGTGGTCGGGTCATTTTTTGGGTCAGTTTAGTTGGAATTGGATTTTAGTTCGGTTTAGGTTCGGGTTTAGCTTACAAACCGTGGAAACCGACATCCGTGGGGATTTAAGCCTCAAACTTTGTTTTCGGAGGGATTTACGTCTTTAACTTTCATTTCGTGGGGAAATATAATAATGACATAATTCGGTGGGGATCTAGCTTGATAAAAAAATTTTCGTGGAGAAATATATCGTTTTCCCGAAATATCCTTATCTTTACAAGTTTCTTTCCCACAAGGCCACAACTGATTCCCAAAGTAAGACAGAAACCCAAGGAAGACTTAGGCTATGATTGGGCCGGGCCCAGCCATCCAACTCGGGCTAGATTAATCAAAATAAAACATAAACAAAGCCCATCTAAATCTTGGAGTGGGAATGTGTAAAATGATTATGTGAAGTTTTGAGAACGTCCATCATCCAAATGCCTTCTAAATTTCTCTTTTTCTTTGGTCATTACCTTGAGAACAAACAAAAGGGATCTGATCCTAATTCTCCAATCGTCTTTTTTTTGTCGGCATCCAATTATCTTCATGTGGTAAAAGGGAAGCAATTAGTTGATTTTTATTTTTTTAAAGGGAACGTGGTCGAACGAAAAGTTTACAATCACCATATAATTACAACCCCAAAACCCATCCCTCCACAAAAACACCAACACATCAAATTTACAGGTATTTTCTCCAAATGCTGCTTCTGTAAAGCTCGAAGGTCATCGATAATCTCATAGAATTGAAGCAGATGCATCATGTGACCACGCTGTTAATAGTTGGATCAGCCACCCAACAACGGTATTGAGTGGCTGCAAGAAGAACGCAAACCTTTCAAGCTGCTTCTCTATATTTTTTTCTGGTAACTTTATTTGATCCCCAGAAGAGAAGTTTGAATCTTTTTTTTTTGTTCTTGCTAATTTTCACTGACTTTTTTGAAGTGAGATGGATATAAAAGTTGGAAGAAGAAGATAATGTATTTGTCAAAAAAAGAAAAGATATAAATGTACCAAAGACAAAGATAATATTGCAGAGAAGAAAGAAACAACTCTGCAAATTATAGATCCTTCTCATAGTGGCGAATTGATATGTGCCTCCAGAACAAAGCTAACAAGAACGGATCTTGCTGCTGAAAGAAGAGGCATCTTTCTCCTATCGAATATCAAACACACAAGCAAAAAAATAAAAAAATAAAAATATCCTCTTTTCTAAATCTATCATCAAACAACATCAACTCAACTCAGAATAATTTGAAACCATAAAAGAAGAACAAAAGTCGGCATTGAGAACCATCGAGATTGGAGCAAAAACGCTTGTGATAAAATAATATATCAGAATGGAGCAGCATTTGATATATATATAGAGGCGGCCTCCTGCTTCCTGCTTCAGAAAAACCCTAATTTGCTTTAGGTTTAACGTTTAAGGGGGCATAATGGGCTTCTTTAATAACAGTTTAGGCATGTAATATATTCCATTTTCAATTTTTCAGAATACTGTATACGAAGCAAAATTTGACGCTTCGCTTACCGAAAGAAAATAAAAAAAAAGTAAAACAATTCAAAAATTCAAGTCAAATCGCTGGACGGTATAAATTTTCAACGGTCTTTTTTTTTTCCCCTGGGAATGTTGCAGATTGAGCCTCAATTTACCACGGTAAGAAGATAGAGACATTAAAAATATAGCTGTTGTAAGAAAATATAAACATCTATATTTTTAACAACACATGAGCCTATTCAAACTTGATCTCCTATTAGTAAGCAAGAAGGCAATTGATTCTCAAAGACTGAAAACTAATGGAACGGAACAGTTGGGAAGGCAACTGAAAAGTCGAGAATTAGGCTACGATTGGGCCGGTCCAAACCACCCAAGTCGGGCTAGATTGTTCAGATTAAAACAGAAACAAAGCTTATCTAAATCTTGGATCAGTAATGTGTAAATGAATTATATGAACTGCGAAATTCTAAATATTTGGGCTTCTCCTTTTTTTTTTGGGTCAACAAGGAGTCATAGAGTTTTTATTTCTTAACAGTTTCAGAAGAATACGAGCTTAAATCTAAAATAATGGAAGACTGAAAAGTCAGAGTAACTACTAACCAGTAGTATTATTTAGAAGTTGTTATAAAAATAAATAAAATTTATCATAAAGATAAATATTAATAAAGACAAAAATATTATACATGATGGAAAGGCGGAACGCTAATAATAGAAAGAGATTATGAAAGATTTATATTAAAGACTTCTTATTGAAGTTTGTAATTGAATGTGTGTCTTACAATCGAACGAAACGTTCGTTTATATAGAGAGGAAAAGAGAAAATTACTGTATATGCATAGTGATATGTTGGGTCCAATTTCATTTCTTACGCTAATGTCGTCAACTCTATAACACTCCTTCTTGGAGACCAATATCACTATTGTCTCTAGTGATGAATTGTTTGTTGTCTCGTTAAAAACCTTTCCAGGAAAACCCAGTGGGAAAAAACAAAAGAAGGTAAAAAGAGTACAACCACGTAAGCTCCCCCTCGAATGACTAGGATGCCATCTTATAAGTCTCGTTGATGACGCATTCCAATGTTATAGACTTGTTTCATGAACATAGTGGTGGGTAATGATTTCGTGAAGAGATCCGCTGCATTTTCACATGATTGGATATATCTCACTTCAATTTCTTTATTCTTCTCGAGTTCTTAAGTGTATGAGAAGAACTTCAGAGGGATATGTTTGGTTCTATCACTTTTGATATATCCTTCCTTTGTCTGGGCAACACATGCAGCGTTATCTTCATATAAGATAGTTGGCTATGTATCTACGCGAATTCCACTGCTTGATAGGATGTGGTGACTAATTGATCTCAGCCACACACATTCTCTACTTGCTTCATGGAGTGCGATGATTTCAACATGATTTGAAGAAGTGGCCACAAGCGTCTGCTTCTGAGAACGCCAAGATATAGCGGTGCCTCCAATCGTGAACACATACCCTGTTTGTGATCTGGCTTTATGTGGATCTGACAAATATCATGCATCTGCAAAACCGATCATTTGACTCTTTGAATGTTTAAGATAAAACAAACCTAAATCAATAGTCCCTTGGAGATAACGAAAGACATGTTTAATCCCATTCCAATGTCTTTTTATAGGGGACGAGCTGAATCTTGCCAAAAGATTAACAGCAAATGATATGTCAGGCCGTGTACAATTGGTAAGGTACATAAGGGCTCCAATTGCACTTAGATATGGTATTTCAGGACTAAGTATCTCTTTATTTTCCTCGTGCGGTCGGAATGGGTCATTCTCAACCTTAAGTGATCTAACGACCATTGGGGTACTTAGAGGAATTGCTTTATCCATATTAAAGCGTTTTAATACTCTTTTGGTATATGTGGATTGATGCACAAATATACCATTTTGAGAATGCTCAATTTGTAGGCCAAGACAGTACTTTGTCTGTCCGAGATCTTTCATCTCAAATTCTCCTTTTAAATATTTGGATGCTTTTTGTATTTNAAAAAACTAAATTAAAAACAAAGTCTATTGCTCATCCTAATTCAAGGGACTCGATTCCACTAGACTACTAAGCTAAAATCATATATAAATATACATATATAGTTTAAAAAAAAATATTTATATATAGTTCACTTTGAAAAATACCAAAAAACACATGAACTTTCAAATTATGGCCATTTAAACCACGAACTATCGTGTGGACTATTTAAATTATAAACTTTTGTTGACTCTAAATTTTAACCCTGAACTTTTATTGACCGAACCATAAAACATACGACGTTAAATCTGGTTAAACGGGATTGTAACTGCATTTAAATGGTCTGTTAATGGATTTAACGTTGTGTGTTTTATGGCTCAGTTAACAAAAATTCAGGGTTTAAATTCAGAGTCAACAAAAATTTAGGGTTTAAATAGCCATAATTTGAAAATTCATGTGTTTTTTGGCATTTTTTCCAAAATGGAAATCGCTCTTCCCGGCTATTATAGGCCAAGTATCAAAAAATATATGTTTTCTTGTTCTTATTTGCTTCACTAAAATAAAAAAGAACAAATGTTGACAGTGGGATTTGAACCCACGCCCTTTCGGACAGGAACCTTAATCCTGCGCCTTAGACCAACTCGGCCATATCAACATTTTTGAACATGAATGCAGTACAAATTATAAATAATGATTTTGATCAACTAATATTTGATCAACTAATATTTTTCAATTTTCATGGTTTAATATTCAAGTGTTGTGTGATTTGTCTCCCCCTGACAAGGTAATAACATTTGGAACCCTACCATGATGTAAAACAAATAAAATAATATATTGAATGAAGATCTCATCATCACCCAGTGCCTATACTGGGTTCATAAATCTAATTTTACAAAAAGGGGATCTTGAGGTATCTGTCTATATATAAAAGTTGAGCATATATGTGGTACATCTAAAAACAACTATAAAAATCAGATCATGTAAGAACTATGAAGTCATCTTTTCCCTATACAGCTCCAAGGATGTTGGAACTCTAGTGCTTGTGAGATCATATATTCTGTAGAACTGTCTCAAGGCAACCTCTTGAAACAAACTACTGATCGATGTCATCCGGAGGCAAAGTCGGACTCTTGGAGCACATTTCCATCTTATGAAGCTCCTTTAACCGACTCTCTGGGTTACAAAGCCCTAAAGATTTATGAAGAAAACGTTGGCTATCGTTCGTTCTTGTGACTGCTATTCCGTGAAACCATATTTAAGTTACCTGAGCATTTGGGAATGTCCCAGACTGCTATGGACTTTGGGGAACAACGAGGATCACATAAAGCGCGGTTGTCCTCATGATGTACATCCATAGCAAGCATCCAAGATCCGATGCTTACATCTTCATTGTTAAACATCCTCAGGCTGGAAGGAAAAGACCGATAATAAATGAGAGTTGTATATCAGAATCTGCAAGTGAGGTATAACAAAAAGGATTTCAAACCTGCCATTACGAGCTGCTGCAAGTGAAGCCACTATCTCGTCTGAAAGAACATATATTGGCCCATAAGCATGTAAGAAATATTCATTTCCAATCAAATTGCCCTGTTTCTCGTACCTGACAAAATAAATATCTGTCACCAAAACTAGTTTCCGCATAGAATCACAGTCACGGGTGAAGAGAAGGCAATTTAATACCATTTTAGTTTAGGGTCAGTTATAACTGGTCCTTTCTTCATGCAGCCAATGTATGTCTGTGAATGAAGTCTTTCTTTGGCAAGAAGCGTTCCAAGTCGATCTGAACAACAACAACAAAAAAAGGAATTTGAAGGCTATTGTGATCCAGAGGAAAACAGCCTCAAATACTCTAAAATACCTGGTCTCAAATAAATGTCATCGTCAGCTTTGACATAATAATCAGCTTCAAAGAGTTTATAAGCTGCTTTGAAGAAAGCCAACCTATAAAGAGGAGACAGGAATCAGTTATTGATGAAATGAAAGATAGAGAAAAACAGAGATCAGCGACCAAAATCAAGATTTTTTACGTTTTATACGGAAGTCGTAGATATTCTTCCTCAACATCAAGAAGCACAAAATCTCTGTATTTTTTTATCTCCTTCTCAAGTTCAGCCATCTTCTTTACATCTTTTGACCGTCCAATGACAAATCTAAAAGCTAATCCAGTCGCTTGTTCCAATCTGAGTTCCAGTCAACAAACAACACACCATCGGATTCAAATCCGAAATAAGCAGAATGCAAATAGAGCCAAGGGAAGTAATGTCAGTAAATCTGCTTTGGCTACACTTTTCCAAGTAACTAACTGCATTTCCCGCATAAACTAAGCTGCTCAAGTCCCTAAGCCCGGCACAATATACCGATGAATCAAACTCCTAAGATGGCTTAAGTACCGTATTAACATCAAAAGGTTAAGACTTTTTGAAGGTGGAAAAAACCCATCATGCCATATTTTTAAAATCTTATCTAAAAGTAAGGTCTTTTAAGCTTCAAGAGGTAACATTACATCTTACTCATCCAAGAACAAGATCGAGATACAGAGGAGTGTCACCAACAATTGCAAACACTTAACTATAGAAATCGATTGAATCTCACTGATTGAAGTAACCAGCATTTCAGATTTTACATCAGAATTTGAAAGTTTTCGTTCAACAAGATACCTTAGAAGAGCATCAGGGTCAGAAGGGAACCAAGTACTTCTCAAAGCGGCTCGACGATCACCGGAATCGAAACTAGTCTGGATCCCGACGAACCCTAAAAGCTTTGGTCTTTCGGGCAATACGCCGCCGTTACCACCGTCTCCTCCGAGTTTTCTAGAACCAAACACTCGGGAAGTGTCTTTAGATCCGCCGCATCGATAAACTGAAGAAGGTCCTCCGGCGGAAGAGATTGCGAAGACAGTTCCGGCGACTCCGATGAAAACAGAGACGAGGGAGAAGAAGATAATGGCGACATGAATACGAGACGAAGCAGAGACAGAAGAGTTGGGTTTATGGCTCTTCGAGGGTTTACTGTAGTAGGAAGGAGTTGCAGAGGCGGAGGAGGAGGATGCGGTGGTGAAGCGGTGGGAGAAGAGTGGCATTATCGTAAATCTGAGGTTGGTGTAAGGGCAAGTTCGGGTTTTGCAATTAATTGGGAGGGTTTTTTTAGATCTGTGTATTTGCTTTAGTGACGGTGGTGAAGTGTGTGTGGGTTCTGATTGCGAATCTAATTATTTTCTTCTTTTTGAGTCTCTTTTGTAATTCTCTTACACGAAATCTATTAGTTATGTAATAGTAATTCTTTTTAGTTACTGTACGTTTTTTATAAGTTAGCAGAAAGTAAGAGAGCAATGAATGCATTCACATGGCGATTTCTGAGATTCAATTGCCCAAAATATTGTGGAACTACTACAAAATTAAATGTGACACAAATAAGCTAACGTATGAATAAAACAAAAACTACCTAACCAATTATGTATAGAAGCGGAAGAGAAAAGTCTCACTTACCCAAAAAAATATAGATTCATCGAATGTTCAAAATAGTTAGGCGCTACGCGCTAGTCGGACGGTCCTAGCGCTTAGCCAAAAAATTGAAGATTAATTAGGGATTAGTTTTTGAAATTTTTTTTAAAATTTTATCTAACTAATGTAAAAATTAACAAAATTGTATGCTTAAATATTATTTTTCGAAGATATAATTCAAAGATGATGACAGCTCAGTTGGTTAGTGTTCACGTTATAAGCAGTATCTAATCAGTTCGAATCAGCATGAACTCATTTTTAGCTTTTTGCATTTATGTTAATGAGGGGCAAAATGGTCATTTTGCCTTTCATCTTTTTCATGTGACAAACACGATTTTGCAGACCTAATCTATAGCCGCCGGACCTTTTTTACTTGATTTTTACAGTTTATCATCTCATATTAACTGGGCTTAACAAAAAACTGATAGATCCAACCTTAATCATCATATTTCGAACAATAAATCTAGACAATATGAGGTTTTCTTAATCTTTTCCAATTTTTACACCGATATGCCCTAATCGCAGCGGATCTCCGCCGCCGAGCGTTTAACTGGCGCCTAGGCAACCGCCGCGGCTGCGTTTTTGAACAGGGGATTCACCAATAACGGATTTTGATTGGTAAGAGATGTAGCTTTGATTTTTGCGGTAGAATTTAGACGGTATAAATTTGTGCTATAACTATAACTGTAGAATTTTGGCTGTGACTTTTTTAAATGAAAGTCTGATTGGTTCAACAATTGTTGTAGATTTAGTGTTATTAATAATTAAAAATTTCTATTTTATTATATACATAATTTAGAAAAGAGTAAATTTAGTCAATATTAATAGTTGATTGAAAAATTAGTTATATACAATTGATAATTTGTAAATTAGTTAAGTATGAAAGAGAAAAAAATATTAAACAAAAAATATCTTCTTTATTCTAAATAATTACAAAAATGTTATTGGCCTGAAAAGTCATTTTCTAGCCGACTACGATGGTGATATTGTTCATCCAATGACCGGCGACATTGCTTATCAAACGATCGGCGACACTATTCATCACCGGAAAGCTTGTTGTTAACATGATAACAATTATTCCGCTAACGTGTTATATACAATGTTAATGTGCTAACAATAATATAATGTTATATAATATTTTCTTACATAATTAACATGATAACAATTATAATAACATGTTATATATAATGTTAACATGCTAACCATAATATATGATATATGTAACGTGCTAACAATAATATTCGGTACTTGTAACATGCTAACAATAATATTCGGTATTTGTAACGTGCTAATAATAATATTCGATACTTGTAACATGCTAACATATAAAATATCCGAATAATATTTGTGTTATCGTGGTAAGATAATAAATATACAGATAATAACTATATTAACGGGTAATTTATACCAAATATTCACCAATAATAATGTTGAGGTTAACAAGATAACAATGATAATAACGAAAATCATTGTAAAACACAAGTACGAGTATAACAAACACGTCAAGAACCGAGAGTGAAAAAACAAAAAATAGCAATAATAAGAAGAAAGAAGTAAAATTTTGATCATGGTTCTCACTTTGATCTCATAATCAAAGAAAAAGAAAACAGAATACTTGTCTAAGGTTGAGAACTGATTCACACCGAGCCACTTGGTGAAGTTATCAAACTCAGTGTAGTCACTGCCCGATATCATAGTTTCGTACCACACTTTTCTTGCGGCTTTGATCTTGGCTGATTCCTCCTGCAAGACGCAAGGATTATGAACAAGATCAATGACACGATCCAAATCAAATACACCACAACTTCTAACCTCATCAAGTCTAAGCAATTTCTAAGAAACCCAATAATAAACCAAAGGAAGCAAGTGAATCTTTCACAGAGTGAATAAAGAGGCATTCTATAGAAGATTTAATCATAGAGAAAAAATCTAAGGAAGAGGAGAAAAGATAATACCTTTGAGATGGGTTTCTCTTACTCTCGAGCTTCTCCTTTTTGAACTTCATCCTCCCAGCTTGAGCCAACAGAGACATCCTTCTTGCAGTCTTGTCGCAAGGGTGAAGTTTCAACATCACATTCAAGAGACAAAGACGCTCTGATGCTCGTTCGTAGCTCCAACAATGTCCATAATCACATTTCAATCCAGAGACCAGCACAAACATTCTAAATCTACACTTGCGAGTTTCAATAAATTTAAATCAAGAAAGATGAAGGAACTCACTCGATCCAAGGAAAGAAGGATCATCTCCGTCGTTCTCATTATGTAATAGTGCAAAACCAATGAAACCCAAGAGCAGACATGTGAAATTGAAGGACATAATTCTGTTTCTCGACGAGATTCTTCTTTAATTGGTGGTCGGAGTGATATTTGAGAGTGTGGTTAAGAAACAATTAAAACCAAAGAAAAGAAAAATTCAATCTAAGATGCGAGAAGAACCTGGTGGCCGAAACATATGCCGAAAAAATTCTTTTTCATCTCATCGAGTTTCTGACAAAACGCACAAAGCTTGGCGATCCCGTCGGCATCTCCTAAGGCATCATGTGGGCTACCGCTGCTAACGCAGCCATCGTAATTCTCGAGGTCCTTCTCATTGGGGAATTTGTTGTCGATCATTCGTAACAGATCCCACTGCTCGCTTTCATCGCCGAAAGTCGAGACGAAGACATTGAAGTAACCTCCGTATTTCTTCTTCACGAACTCGAAGTCTCACGTCGCCAGAAACAGAGTGAACCTCTTCTTCTGTTCCACCATCTTCTTTTCGGAAATCAATCGATGCAAAATAAAAGAGGGAAGGAGAGAGAGAGAGAGAGAGAGAGAGAGAGAGAGAGAGAGAGAAGGAGCGGCGAAGAAGGGAGATGATTTCGTCGGAGAAGGAGAAGAGAGAGAATAATTAGTGATTTTAGTTTAAGGAAAAAATAAATTAAAACGGGTAAAACGTAATTTACCTAACTAAAACACTGTATAAAAAAAGTGGTCACACATAAAAAAAAGTGGTCAAACATAGCCACCTAACTTATAATAGTAACATGAAAAAAATTAACAATAAAAATTTCCCTTTAATTTTTTGTTGAATCAGACTTAAAAGATATTAAAAACCAACTTTAGTTTCCATTGATTCTTGGGTTTCCAGTTCTTCCTTTTTTTCTTTGAACAACTGATTCATTAAACTAAGATGAAACATGTTACAAAGCCGATAAGGCAGGGGAGAGACTCCAGAGAGACTTTTTAGCTCAGGCATCAGCCCTCCCATTTGCTAATCGAGGGATGAACACAAAGGAGATAAAAGAAAATAAAGACACAAGAACTTTAATATCGAAGAGGAGTCCGTAGATTTCCTTGATTGGTTCTTGGAGCGAAATGGCTCGGACAAGGTCCTGAGCGTCTGACTTGAGACAGAGATTAACAAAGCCCATCTCCAGGGCATGGTTTAGAGCTGCACAGATGGCCAGAGCTTCCGCCATCAAAAGAGAGTGAACAAAAGGTTCAGCAATTTGCCCGAAGCTTATCTCTGATTGGTCGTGATCAAGGAACAACCATCCGAGGCCCGATGATTTTGTATCTTCTCGCCATGCTGCATCAGAGTGACATGTGACTGTTTCTGGGTGAGATTGCCGTTGAGTTCTTCTAACGATGCCGGCTTTTGCTGGGGTCTCTGAAAGTTGAGCCGCTTACCACTCTCTTGCTTCCTTTATTGCTTTGATGCAGGTATCCGCTGCGCTAAAGATTATGTCTTCAAATAGACGATAGTTTCTTGAGGTCCAAATTGCCCAACATAGCCATGGGAACAGACCTGCTCCAACACCAAATGGGGGAAGGCACACCATGTGTTTTTCCGTCGAGAGAACTGAGACAAAATCTGTGAAGGCGGAAGAGTCAATACCGGTTTTTGTAGGCGCTAGAGACCAAACCTGTTGGGCGAAGGTGCAATGGAAGAACAGGTTTCCAGTTCTTCCTAAACGATGCTTATTTGTCTGTTGTTATAAATTTGAATAAAAAACCCAACTTAACTCAAAAAAAAGTAACAAAACATATTTCTATTTTAAGAGGAACAAATCCATAAATGTACAAATCCATAATATTCTCTAAAGATTTGCATTTGTCTAAGTAAAGATTTTAGAAAAAAATTAATTCGGATATACATATCTTATAATTTTAGAAAGAGGTTAATTCGGATTATGATGGAAGGATCTAGATCTAATCATCCAAGAGGTAACAAATAGGCGGATCCGAATCATCACATGTGAGTTGTGACATTTAGACATTGAGCAAGTTTACCTAAAATTAAGATAGAATGTGAAATTAAAATAAGAAAGTTGTTTAGAAAGAGAATATGCCTACAATATATGTACATATTGATTGTGACGTTTTTCGGAATTGCTTCATCCGAAATAACATAACACTGTCGATAGGCTTGCATGGTGCTTCTCCAACTCTTACCCATGTATGCTCTAGAAAAAGGGCAAGGATAAATATATAAAATTAGTAAAGCATTGCAAAGTATGACTACAAAGCCTTCCATAGCGTTTTGGTTTGTAAGCTAAGTAGTGAGGCTAAGTGGATTTTACCAAGAGGTTGTGCCGCATATATTTCTTTTTTTGGGGTCCTCAGTGAGCGTCTTCGTCACACGCTCTTTAGCACTCTCAGATATTGAGGGGCATAGACCGTATGGTTGGCTCTCAAAAACAATTTCTTCCTTGATAGTTTCATCAAAAATATCTCCTTCTCAGTTTCTACAATGTAGCAACAACAAAAAAGTATAAATTACAAACTTAAATGGATAAATAAAATCAGAAACTGTTTTTGACTAAAGTATACATGAGAGGAGAAGAAGAGTATGCATAATTTTTTAGTAATCAAATCGCACGATTCATATCATGTAAAAACATTGAGTGATCAAGTCACATGAGCGTTTCTATATATCATGGTGAGGTGACAACTTGCTTACATGAGAAGAAGCCATATATTTTCAATGGAAAGATACGACATTTGGCTAAATATTTGACTTTAGTGAGTGATGGGCATGGTTTATATAGGAAACGAATTTTAACTCTTATATCAACCGAATTTATTAGTATAATATAGACGTATCAAAGTACAAACCCACAAGATTTGATCAAATTAAATAAGGATAGAAGCAGTGTGCTTAGAGTGTTAGGGGCCTAAGGCCAATGACAGAAAAATTACATTTAATATAATTATTTTTAATAATATATATATAGTAAATCAAATTTAAACATTGTTTTGTAAATATTCGAGATTATTAATGCTATTTTTTTATTTGATGAAATAAATTTTTAACTTCCAAAAATAACATCAAAAATACATATTTTACCAATATATCAAATAAAATTACAAAAAATTAGGAACCCTAAAACTTGCTTAATATTAAGGGGCCTAAGGCCAATGGCTTATTTTTTGTTTATTGGTCACGGCCTTGGATAGAAGCCTTCGCCATTAGAACCACAGAAACGCCATCCATATTGTTATATTTTATTCCACGTGATATGATCCACCTGGACACATTAAGAAAAAAAAACAGTTAATGACTTTTTGAAAATACTAATGTTTCCAAATAGGATTTAGGATCATACCAAAGATCTATTGTCTGCCGTTGTTCCATAAACTCAAACTTTTCATTTTTTCATAGTCAATTCTACCTCTGTTCCAAAAACAAAGCAACAACACGATCATCTTACAATAGTATCCAAGAACAAATACTCGAAAACCAAAATTGAATAGAAATTCAAACACTACAAGAAATTCAAACACTACAAGAAATTAAAACACCCCGATTTCCGACGGGAAATAATCGGTTGGGAATTCCCGACCAATTTCCGATGAAATACCGAGAAAAAAATATCCGTCTGGAATTGGTCGGTAATTTCCGACAACTAAAAGTTTGTTGGGAATTGGTCGGGAAGGTAGAGACCGCTGTAGGATCATCGGAAATCCCCGACCAATTTCCGACGAAATAGATCCGTTAACTTGCCCGTTGCATTAGCCGTTTTATAGCCGTTTGCGATTTTAAAGCCGGTCGGAAATCGGTCGGAAATCAGTTTGAAATTCCGATCGATTTCCGACAAGATAGGAATTCCGACCGATGTCCGACGAAATAGATACGTTAATCTGCCCGTTGCACTGGCTGTTTTATAGCCGTTTGATTTTTTTTTAAACCGGTCGGAAAACTGTCGAAAATCTGTCGGGAATCCACGGAAAATCCATTATAAATATCTCTCCACCCTCATTCCCAAGTTACACAAAAAAAAAACTTAGAAAATGTTTTCTTTAAACCCAAACCCTTTTGATTATTTTCGATCGTGGATGGATAAACCACGGCAAGATCCAGCGACGAATCTACTGACGGCTGAATATGCACAAGGTGTTGAGGAATTCATGACATTTGCGACAAACAATAACATGACGTCGGAATACAGTAAATTGTATTGTCCATGTACTACATATCGGAATCATAGATTAGTCTCTATTGGGGAAGTATGAAATCACCTTTATAGGAATGAGTTTATGCCGGGTTACAAGATTTGGTATACGCACGGAGAAACTGATTCAATGGTGCAATATTATGGTAGTAGCAGTAATTATCCGGGTAGGATAGAGGAACCAACACCGGAAGTAAATGCAAACGTTCAGATGGTGAATGATGCGTTTCGTGAAAACGTAGCATCATATGTTCAAGATGGTATTAGAATAGAGGAACCTAATTTAGAAGCTCATAAGTTTTTTGATATGCTAGATGCAGCTAAGCATCCACTATACGAAGGATGTAGAGAGAGAATATCGCCTTTATCAACTGCAAGCAGGTTGATGACTATAAAGACCGATTTCAACTTGGCAGAGGATTGTGTGGATGCGATATCTGATTTTGTGAAAGATATTTTACCTGAAGATAATATCTCACGGGCTTCATACTATGAGGTTCATAAACTTGTAGCTGGTCTTGGATTGTCGTATCATATAATATATGTGTGCATCGACAATTGTATGATTTATTGGAGAGAGGACGAAAGCCGTCTCAAGTGTCGTTTTTGTCAGAAACCTCGGTATCAGGAAACGGGTAGCAGAGTATCTGTTCCACATAAACGGATGTGGTATTTTCCGGTAACAGAGAGGTTGAAGAGGTTATATCAATCCGAGCGCACGGCATGACCTATGAGATGGCATGCATAACATAACTCAGATGAAGAGATCGCGCATCCCTCAGATGCAGAAGCGTGGAAACATTTTCAAGAGGTCTATCCTAGTTTTGTGTATGAGCCAAGGAACGTATACCTCGGGTTATCTACATATGGATTCAACCCTTTTGGGAAACATGGGAGGCAATATTCATTGTGGCCAGTAATCGTCACACCTTACAATTTGCCGCCTAGTTTGTGCATGAAACGAGAGTTTTTATTCCTCACGATTTTCGGCCCCGGACCGGAGCATCCTAAGAGATCCCTTGATATGTTCTTGCAGCCATTAATTTATGAGTTGAAAATGTTATGGAAAGATGGTGTTCAAGCGTTCGATGTTTCTCTCCAACATAATTTCACGATGCGTGCGGTACTTATGTGGACCATAAGTGATTTTCCAGCATATGGTATACTATCTGGATGGTCGACTCATGGAAGGTTGACGTGCCCGTATTGTCAAGATAACACTGATGCGTTCCAATTAAAGCACGGTTGAAAGACTTCTTGGTTCGATTTTCATCGACGATTTCTACCGCATGATCATCCATATCTTCGGAGCACGACATTGTTTAAGAAGAACAAAAAAGTATTTGATGGTCCACCTTCTGAGCCGGATGGGAATAACATCATCACTGAGTTGAGAGATTTTGGTGCTGAGAAGACGGTTGATGTGGTGGTAATGGTCATTTTCCCGTAGACGGTTGTGGCGAGTACCACAATTGGAACAAGATGAGTATTTTTTGGGATTTGCCATATTGGAAAAACCATATGCTACGCCATAATCTAGATATCATGCACATTGAAAAAAACTTTTTCGACAACATCATGAATACTGTTCTAAATGTGCAAGGGAAGACGAAAAATAATTTGAAGGCCAGATTGGACTTGCCGGATATTTGTTCGCGGAAGGACCTCCATGTAATGGCGAACGAAAAATCACTGCCCCCGCTTTCCGTTTGGATGAGCCTTCAAAGGAGGAGTTCTTCGACTGGATTACGCATAGTGTTCAATTCCCAGACGGATACGCATCTAACCTTCGTAATTGCGTTAATATTGGAGAAGGGAAGTTTTCAGGGATGAAGAGTCATGATTGTCACGTTGTCATGCAACACCTCCTTCCATTTGTCTTTGCCGGTATTCTTCTTAGAAACGTCCATGGAGCTATTGCAGGTACATTTACAAAATTATATATAGTTTGATATATATATATATTATCTAAATTTTACTAAATTTATTTATCATTTATGCAGGGATCGGTGCTTTCTTCCGGGATTTATGCACGAGATCACTTACATCAGACGGTATCCGAAACCTGGAGGAGAAGATACCGGTTCTCCTATGCAACCTCGAGAAAATATTTCCGCCAGCATTTTTTGATGTTATGGAACATCTTCCTATTCATCTCCCTAGGGAAGCAACACTTGGTGGGCCAGTTCAATATCGATAGATGTATGCTTTTGAGCGGTATATGTTTGATCTGCAGTGTGGTTTCACCAAGTCAATTAATAACTAAAATGCACACTATACCGCAATCATAACGGTTGTCAATTGTAGCATTTTAGGATCGAATCCACAGAGACCAATGTTACGACTATGAGAATGCATGATGAAATTAAAGCTAAGACGAATGACAGGTTTTTTTTTGGTTTTACGGTTTCGAAACTAAGAACGATAACTAAAACGGTGCAAATTCAAATAGAGAAAACGTTAAGCCTCGGGTGACGTTGCGGGAAATCACAAATAACGGTTAATGCATCTTAAACGGGGGTTAGCATTAAGAAACGTCTACAACTCAAACCTAATAATAGATTAACCTCCTCCCGGAGTATTAATCCCTATGCTTTAAAACTATGAAGACTAACTCCCGTTGAATTCAAATGTTCTAAGCATGCTTTTCTAGTGCGATTTGATAGGTTCACAAGAACGCCTTAACATCAACTCCCGTTGGATAAGGACGTTTTGCTCATCTAGGATACTTCCGGCATCTAGACAAACACTCCCGTGCGCTAGATAACCTAAGATCGAGAACCAAGTGATCAGTTTAATTCAAGCAATAAGAACACCCTAGACGAAGAATCCACCGAATAAATCCCCGTTTAATCTATCCTAAACCGTTAAATCATGAAATCCCTTAACACCCTTTGGCTTAACTAAGAAACTACTCACTCATAATTGTAGAACAAATACAGAGAAATGATGAAGAACACATGATCAATAAAACAGAAAGAGAAGAGATTAAGAAAACTTCTCCAAATTGTAGAATCAAAGGGTTGCCTTCCAAACTTACAAATCACCAAGATCAAAGAGAAGAGTCTACAATACAGAGTGTATGTTACAACTGGGCTTAGACCCCTTATTTTTCAGAGTTTTTCGTCAAAGAGAGAGAGAAAATTAGGTGAAATAGTTCAAAACACGTTTTAACACTATTATTACAGGCTGGATCGATTGATCCCTTGAGCTGGATCGATCGATCCCATCTTTTTCTTCGGATCGATCGATCCGCGTGAAACGGCGATCGATCCACCAAATGTCCGATATCCTGGATCGATCGATCCCTTGAGCTGGATCGATTGATCCCATCTTTTTTGCTCGGTTTTCACCGTTTTTCCGTTCTAGGCCTCCGGACTCCGTCCCGAAATGCCTTTTCACCTGAAATGACTCATAAAAGACTAAAACAATCGAAAAAGACTCAATTATGTACAAAAAACGTGAATCGGAAAACGTCAAAAACGCAACACATCAACTCCCCCAGACTTAGCCTTTTGCTTGTCCGCAAGCAAACAAAATCCTAAGAATAAGGAAGAGGTTTTGAAAATGTGAGAACTTACCTTCTCTATGGAGTATCGCAATGATCCCTCAACTTTGTAATCCACGTATTGCTTTACTAAATCCAGAACAGACCGCTATGTAGTTCTCCGCAGTTATCGCAGCTTCTCAGATTCGCCCTACAGTCTTACAGAATAGTCCGAAAGCCATCATCGCTGGGTCTCATCAAAGATAACAGTGCCAAGAGCCTTCTAGACTCTTTCCCTTTCGATATCATAACGAGCCAACCTTTAATTCTTTTCGTATTTTTCCTCTCCCCCAGACTTATTCATTTTATTCATCTTCCTTTTTTTTTTTCTTTTTTAAGAACGGTTAATGAGACGGTTCATGAGACACGAGTATTGATGGTTTTTGCCACCGAATCCCCGGTTCACTCCCCGACTCACTTCCCTTGGCGATCTTTCATGAGACACGAGTATTGATGGTTTTTGCCACCGAATCCCCGGTTCACTTCCGTGCCATACGTATTATTTATATATATATATGAATTTATTTTTGAGGCCGGGTGAGGAGAATCATACTTTTCACAGGTTGTCTTTGTCAGATACGAATGAGGAGTCAAGCTCTGAAGACGCTGATCACAATGACGAGGTAAAAGGAAGAGCTCAGAAATTAGCTCAGACTATCTGGATTTTTCTGGAGACGTGGGTGTTTCTGATTAGCCGGTCAACATCTGGATTTTTCATTAGTCTGATTCGGAAATAATTCTGCAATAATGGTTACTCAGATGAAGAATTAGAACAATAATTCCAAAAGAAGGTTCGTAAATACAATGAAAAACACACTCTTTTTTATTTTTTTTATTTTTTAGACTCGACTAAACGACTCGGGAAATGTAAAAACAAAATCCAAAGAAAACAAACATAATCAAAAGAAGATAAACGCCGTTAGTAGCCACTCTCCCCCAGACTTACTTCACACCGTCTCGGTGTGAGAATAAATCGTAGAGAAAAGCAAAAACGTACGTAAAAACAAGAAAATAAATATGGATAAGACAGTGGATAGAGTGAATACGCTGCTCAGCAAGGTGGGTCGTCCGGGCTGACGCTCCCGCTTGGGCCAGTCCGTCGCCTACGTCGTGCAACGCTCGCATCAGGGTCGGATAACTCCCCAGTATCAGCGCTCCCCGAGGTCCCGTGTCCAGCAACAACGTGATCAGCGTCCTCGGCTCTGTCAGCTTCCGCGGTTGGCTCCGCGCGGAAACAAGGAGGTGGTCGTGGGCATCTGATCTTTGCTAAAGCCCCCCAAATTCTCTGCATCATGCCGTGGTTCTTCTTTTGTGTCTCCACCATCCACGCTCTGTACTCTCCTTCAGAAGCATCTGCAGATAGAGGTGGAAAATCGTACTCACCAGAGTACTCCGGAAGGAGCATCTCGATCGGGTCCTGAGACTGCGATGTCTGCCCATGCTCCTGAGTGAAGAAGTCTGGCACGGAATCGTCCTCAAGGGGATGCTGTGGGGCGCTGGAGGTCCCTCCTCTGCGTCTCGCAGTGGTAGCCGTATCCGTGCGTAGACGCTCTGGTGGAGGCAAGAACTCGATGTTCCCCGGACTGTTCACCGCAGTGATATCGGGCTGTGGAAGTTCGCAGTGCTGGACCCGTCTCTGTCGGTCCGTGAACTCGTATAAGTACCCGGTCCTGAGGATGTGGCAGGCCGTCAGATGCTTCTTGTCGATGTAACCAATCCGTGCTG
>PKMM01057430.1:48827-69196 GCA_002933915.1 Eutrema heterophyllum
GTTTTTTTTTTGGTTTTACGGTTTCGAAACTAAGAACGATAACTAAAACGGTGCAAATTCAAATAGAGAAAACGTTAAGCCTCGGGTGACGTTGCGGGAAATCACAAATAACGGTTAATGCATCTTAAACGGGGGTTAGCATTAAGAAACGTCTAGAACTCAAACCTAATAATAGATTAACCTCCTCCCGGAGTATTAATCCCTATGCTTTAAAACTATGAAGACTAACTCCCGTTGAATTCAAATGTTCTAAGCATGCTTTTCTAGTGCGATTTGATAGGTTCACAAGAACGCCTTAACATCAACTCCCGTTGGATAAGGACGTTTTGCTCATCTAGGATACTTCCGGCATCTAGACAAACACTCCCGTGCGCTAGATAACCTAAGATCGAGAACCAAGTGATCAGTTTAATTCAAGCAATAAGAACACCCTAGACGAAGAATCCACCGAATAAATCCCCGTTTAATCTATCCTAAACCGTTAAATCATGAAATCCCTTAACACCCTTTGGCTTAACTAAGAAACTACTCACTCATAATTGCAGAACAAATACAGAGAAATGATGAAGAACACATGATCAATAAAACAGAAAGAGAAGAGATTAAGAAAACTTCTCCAAATTGTAGGATCAAAGGGTTGCCTTCCAAGCTTACAAATCACCAAGATCAAAGAGAAGAGTCTACAATACAGAGTGTATGTTACAACTGGGCTTAGACCCCTTATTTTTCAGAGTTTTTCGTCAAAGAGAGAGAGAAAATTAGGTGAAATAGTTCAAAACACGTTTTAACACTATTATTACAGGCTGGATCGATCGATCCCTTGAGCTGGATCGATCGATCCCATCTTTTTCTTCGGATCGATCGATCCGCGTGAAACGGCGATCGATCCACCAAATGTCCGATATCCTGGATCGATCGATCCCATCTTTTTTGCTCGGTTTTCGCCGTTTTTCCGTTCTAGGCCTTCGGACTCCGTCCCGAAATGCCTTTTCACCTGAAATGACTCATAAAAGACTAAAACAATCGAAAAAGACTCAATTATGTACAAAAAATGTGAATCGGAAAACGTCAAAAACGCAACACATCAATGTTCCACCCAAAGAAGAAGGTGAAAAATCTTGCAAGAGTCGAGGGTTCTATTGTTGCACAGAGCATTAATGAAGAAGCATCCAACTTTGCGAGTTACTACTTTCCATCTTTGGTCAAGACTAAAAGTAGACAACTTGCACGACATGATGATGGAGGAGAAAAACCGCCGTATCCGGTATATGTCCCAAATCTATTTGGACAAATTGGAAGGCTTAGTGGAAAAGGGAGGCCTCAACGACTAACATAGGAGGAACAAAGGCATTTGCATACATATATTCTGACAAACTGTGACGACATTTTGGAATATGAGAGGTACGTACCTGATTTTGATGTTTAGTAATTACCAAAAATCCTTGATAGTATTTTGCATAATGTATTTGTTTTATTCACATGATATACATGGACCAAATTCGTAATTGGTTTCTAAATTGCACAGAGGATGAACTTACGGTCGTAAACAGAATGAATTCTCGGATTGGTTGCAATATTATGTAAGTGCTCGATTTCCCTCAATTTAACTAAATTTTACATGCTTACATTTGCACAGATTGTTTATGATTGTCCACAATTTGTACAGGTTGATCAGATGACTACTACCGGGGTATCGTTTCCCACGTGGTTAGTTGAGATGGTGCATGGCCCTACTTTTTTCCAAGTGTTTATCCGATGTATTGCACTCGGGGGTATGCTTTTAAGGCTTATCGTGAAGGGATCTCAAGGGCAACATGCAATTATGGTATATCGTCTACATCCGGAGAATTTGTCTACTATGGTGTACTCCGTGAAATATTAGAAGTCAAATATCCATGAATGATTGGTTTGAGGTGCATTGTGTTCTATTGCGATTGGTATGATCCAGTGGAAGGTCTACGTCATGACGAATTCGGTGTAACATATGTTCACTCTGGAAATCGACATCGGAAATACGATCCATTTATTCTTGCTTCACAAGCGGACTAGGTTTCCTACATTTGATACCCCCCGATTATAAACAAGCAAGACCCGTGGATTGCAGTAACGTCGATACAACCAAGAGGAATGATATCTGGTGTTTCCGAGCATGACCCTTTACAGGAAAATCCAATTGGTAACTTAGGTGAAATCGATCATTCTCTTGAGGTTGACCTTGTGGTTGACTTCACCGGTATGGGCGGAGATTACAAAGTATTTGAGGGATTCTGAAGAAGAGAGAGGATAATTTGATGAGGATTCCGATTCAGCTACTTCAGATTATTCATCGGACTCAGAATAAATTTGTAACAATTTTTTTTTTTTTGCATTTATTTTTAAGTAACAAAATTTTAGAAACTTTTCCTTATGCATTAATTAATTGTACGTATTTTTAAAATTAATGAAGATTCCGATTCAGCTATTTCATATTATTCATCGGACTCAAAATAAATTTGTAACAAATTTTTTTTAGAGATAATTACTCAAATATCACAAAAACGTTGTGATATGACTAGAGTAACACATACCTTTTTGATATTACTTAAATGATACAAACTCTAAAGGAAATGTCCATTAAGGGCAGTTTAAAACTGTTATTAACGATAAGACCATTTATATTTTTTTTTAGTGAGATTTTTGGCTGATTTATGTTTATATGACGGCTGATTTATGTCTTTAAGTGAGATATATAGAAGAAAAGATAACATTAATCTCTCATTTCTCTTTGTTTCTCTTCTAACTAAAACCCTAGCCGCATCTTTCACTCGTTGAATCACCTCCGCTCTGGCTCCGGCGAAGACGCAGTTTTGTTCCCGGATTCCCTCCTCGTCTCAGATTCCGACTTCGTTGATACCGGTAAGTCTTCTTATCTCATTCTTTCTCGTCGTCTTCTTCTACTCTTCGTCTCCTTCCTCCTTTACCGCCGCGTCGACCCACGGTAAGTCTTCTTTTCTCATCTTTGTCTCCTTCTTTCTATTCTTCTCATCTTCTTATTCTCCCTCTTCATCTTCTTCAGATCTTTCTATTCCCTGATTCGCCTTAGACTCAAACCACCAGTATAACTCCTCTGGCAGACTGCACCTATTGTGGAGATCTGGTCATATCTCTCGGTGTACAACTCCATTTGGGGCTATTCTAGTCTTCCTAAAATGCTGACGTCCGGGGCTTTCTGTGGATAGCCAGATCATCGCCTGATTCTTCCTGAGTCGCCGGAAAAACGTCGTTGAGGTGACTGATCGGAATCGCCGGCGGAGGGCTCGGCCAGACTGCAGTGGCTTCACGGTTTCGGCCATAACTCTAGAACGGTGGATTCAATTGAGGCGCTCTCGGCGGTTCTGAAAAGCTGATTCAAAGATCTATCCCTGGATGGTTGAATCGCCGCGAGACTCTAGGTGGTTCGCCGGTAAATCGCCCCGCAAGGGGGAAGATCAGAGAGCTTGGGCGCGCCTCTCGGTTTTGATCGTTTCACTATCGGCGCGCCTCTCGCTTCGCCACGAGCTTAATGGCTGATTTATGCATACTTGATGGCTGATTTATGCATACTTTATTGCTGATTTATGTATACTTGATGGCTGATTTATGTATATTTGATGACTGATTTATGTAAACTTGATAGCTTATTTATGCATAATTTGATGGCTGATTTATGTATACTTGATGGCTGATTTATGTATACTTGATGACTGATTTATGTAAACTTGATAGCTGATTTATGCATTGATGGTTGATTTATGTAAACTTGATAGCTGATTTATGTTTATATGATGGCTGATTTATGTAAACTTGATGGCTGATTTATGTTTATATGATGGCTGATTTATGTCTTTATGTCTTTAAACGATAATGACATTTAGGAGTTACTGTTTTAAGTGAGATTTATTGTTAATTAAAAAATTTAACGATTCAGTTTCTTCTCGTTACTATCAATTGTAACCGCCGAGAAATAAATATCCCAAAGCGAAAAAGAAACGAAAAAACCTATATGGGCGATTCCCGAAGCGAAACCTTAACCGCCGAGAAACCTTAACCAAACTAGTGATGGCCAATTTATCTATTTTGTCCAAACTAGTGATGGCCGATTTATCAATTTTGTGAATTCTAATTCAAATCATTTGAAAATTCAAACACCGTTATGGCTGATTTACGAACCATACCAAACACCGTTATGGCTGATTTACGAGAGAAACATAGGGATTCACGCGGTGTCTCGAGATTACAAAAAGTGTAGGTGGGGAACTTCAATTTCGTCGATATTCACGCCCAAATTGAATTCTAATTCAAATCGTTTGAAAATTCAATTTTTTTTGTTTTTTTTTTGGTCGTTCGTTTTAATATTCAATTTTTTCATCTTTTTTGGTTTCCAACACATTCATACAGCTTCATGGCCGATTTATCATCTATTATGGCCGACTTATCACACAAGTATTTTTGAATTTATGGGATTACGAGTTTTACATTGAATTAGGGGATTAGGAGGGTTTATGATTTAGGGTTTAAGACTGTACATTGATTTTTTTTGTTATCTATGATAACATAGTTACTACAAAACATGTAATGTAGGATTTAGGGTTTAAGTCTAATATAGTTAGCCATATAGATAAGACATGGTAAGGATTATGTTATTACTATATATATAAGGTTTATAGTAATATAGATATGACATGTTTATAACTTAGTAATCTCAAGGAAATAATGATATTATAGGCTTATTTATGAAAATTCTTATAAATACATGACAAGAATTATATTGTATGTGGTTTAGGGTTTGAGATGAACATGATAAGAATAAACATACAAGAAGTGTAAATCTTACAAATATAACCCATTGTTGATGTAAGACTTAAAATTACTTAATATTGAAATAAAATTATTAATTAAAACTTGAAACACAAATTTGAGGTATGACTGATTTACGAACCATACCAAACACCGTTATGGCTGATTTACGAACCATACCAAACACCGTTATGGCTGATTTATGAACCATACAAAACACTGTTAAGTTTTACAAGTTTTCGCATTATGCTCAACCTGATTACAACGAGAACAAGTGTGTTTCTTTCTAGGGCGTTTCTTCTCCCTTGCCTTTTTCAAACATGATTTAATTCTTGAGTTCTTAGGTCTTATCGTACATATAAGTCAGCCGCATCGTACATATAAGTCCGCCGCATCGTACATATAAGGTTGTCTCTTCATTAACTTCTAGAACTCTACACCCTCTCTTGTCGGCGTTGAATACATATCGATTTTTGAGAACCCATGTACCGCAAACAATTATTATCGAATCCATCCACTCCGATGTTTAGATTTGGTATAAAGCTCTAAAAAAATGTAGAATGATGAAGAAGGGAGAAGATGAAGAACAACGACGAAGAAAACGGCGGACGGCGGCTAAACCTAATAATGTGTTTAGAGCTGATGTAATCTTTATTTTGCTGACATGGAAACATGCCATCAAACGAACGCATAAATCAGCCATTAAACAAAACTATAAGTCAGTCGCCACTAAAAGACTATTTAAGTAATTAAAAAAGTTTATGAAATCAGCCATTAAAACACATAAATCAGGTGGAAAAAATAAGCCAACCGCTACATCATATAAGTCAGTCGTCAATAGCATACTATTACAGTAATTAATCTTTTGCTGATTAGTCAGCCGTAATAAGGCCAACTTTTAAGTAAATCGGTCTTATTACGGCTGATTTACAATAAGTCAGCCACAATTAACCTGCATAAGTATGCCGTTGCAAAATAAATCGACCACATAAGTCAGCCGGATTAACGATAAATCAGGCGAGCAACAATAAGTCGGCTATGTCATAGCAATAAGTCAGCCAAAGATTTCATAAATCAGTCGTCAGAATAAAAATCAGCCGTGTCGTGTACTCCTAAATCAGCCGATAATTCATAAGTCGGCCGAGGTTCATATAAGTCTGCCATGCCCTTTGCTGACTTATGAATATAAATCAGCCGACCAACTAATAAGTCGGCCGTTATTTTAAACCAGCCGCTCGTCCTGTAAGTCTGCCGTCACTACAACGAGAAATTTCTGCGGCAGACTTTCATAATACACGTAGGCAGTTTTTGTGCCACGTAGGCGCCGCACCTGTTTTTTTATGCATCTATTTTTAAGTAACAAATTTTAGAAACTTTTTCATATGCATAAATTAATTGTAAGAATTGTTTTTTAAAATAACCCGATATGGGAATTAATCGGGAATTCCGACCACCTATCTTGATCGTCGGAAAATCGTCGGCAATCCTGACCGATTCCCGACCGGCTGTAGAAATGTTTCATTGGACTCACAATTAACGTGTTGATATTATTAAGGCACATGTGTTTATCAAGTCGTCGGAAATTGGTCGGAATTACCGACCAATTTCCGACCATTTGGGGTTTCGAAACCTCAAACGACAAAAATTTGATTAGGGTTATGTTTGCTAGGGTTAGATATGATATTTTGAAAGAATTCAATGTCCAACTATCTTAAGAATCACTATTTTTAAGTATAAGTTCTATGTTCGTTAACAAAGGTTAAACTCGTTCTCCTATCGATTCATAAAAATCATCATATACTTTATTTTATGTTTACCTTGGCAGATAGTTGTTAGACATAAGATGTTTAGATGTTTCTTAAACCCTCTATGGTTTGAAAATTTAGGATTTCATACCCTAAACCCTATATGGTCGGAAATTGGTCGGGATTCCCGACCAATTTCCGACAGATATTAAATTATTCGACATTAACACGTGTTTAATGCCCAATCAAATAACATGCATTTTTTTATATCCGTCGGAAATTGGTCGGAAATCCCGACCAATTTCCGACCAACCCCAAAAAAACCTGGGAAATCCACCGCCAAAACAAAATATTGAGGGGGTTTATTAATTGATTTCCAACTGGTTCCCGACCATACCGGTCGGTCGGAAATCAATTGCAAATAAATCAACCCAGACTCTTCTTCTTCCTCATTTCGTTTCATCTCCTCCTCTCTCCGCCGTCCGCCGTCCGCCATCCCCTCGTCGCCTCGCCGTCCGCCATCCCCTCGTGGTTTTTATGTTTTTGACATTTTACAAGTGGTTTAAACAATTTTTAGAATAGTAGAATATTTTTTAGCATTTTACAATTGATTTTCTTTTTTAAATTTTAATGTTATATAAAACGTTTTTACGTTTTTGAATAGTAAACAAAATTTTGAGTTTTTTTTTGTTATTTTTTCCCTTTTTTTTGCGTTTTTTTGTTATATAACAAATTATGCGTTTTTTTCTAGGTCTTACGACGGTTTCGATAACATTTGCCACAGTGGTTTGTCTCGCGGTGGTTCGTCTCGTGGCACGCAACCACATCAACAGAGCGGTTCGCCATCAGAGACCGCTAGTCCAAGACAAAGTCCGGGGGTATCAAATGTCCCGGAGTCACACAATCAAGCACAGTCGCACATCCGCCTCGATCAACGTCTAATTGGAAGATCGACATGGTAAATTTTTTTTTTTTTTTAATGTCAAATTGTTTATAGTTTTTTTTTTGTAGGTTTGGTATATCGAACAACGGGATTAGCAAGTCCATTTTGAGGATGTTGCATTCGATCCTCGAAAAACCGTACAAGAAGTTTTCAGATATCCTGTATAAGGAGAAGCAAGTTTGGTTTAGACAATTTGCGGTAACTTGTAAATTACTATTTTTTTTAATATATTTATATGTTTTTTTAATATTTTGATTAGTTTTTATTTATGTTTTCTTAGCAAGAGTTTACATGGCATCACTCCGACACGACCACGGTTGAAACGGAGTTTATGAAGGAGGCGCGTACGCAGTTCAAGAGAAACATGAACGAGTGGAAGGAAAAGTGGAGGAAAGGGCAAGACAAACTGAAAGGTTTGAACGCTTTGGTTTGGGAAGGCTACAAACCATATTGGCAAAACGCCGCGACAAAGAAAACCTCGAAGACTAATTCGGGAAACCGAAAGAGTGATAGCTCCGGTAAGGGACAATACATCCACAACTCCGGTTCGAGCAGCTTCCGGACCCGAGAAATACAAATGGTAATCTTTTATTGTTTACATTGTTTTCTATATTTAATTAAATTATATATTAATATTTAAATTTATTCATTTTTTTAAACAAAGGAGGCCGGAGGTGTGCGTCCGAATCATTTGGAGTTGATGAAGACGTGCAACACGAACAAGACAACCAGGCTTATTCAGGATCCCCTCATGAGGGAGATCTACGAGAACGTGACGAAGAAGAAGACCGAGCTGACCCAACAGTCACAAGGCGACTCCTCCTCTTCATTCGAGATGACGCGGGAAGAGGTCAACCGTCTCGTTATCAACGTAAGTTTTTTTTTTCATTTAGTTTTACATTATAATTTTATAATGTTCTAATTTATTTTTAATTTCTACAGGAATTTTCCCTTGATAAAAAAGGGCGGCGTTGCAGGGGTTTGGGTAAGGTCCCGGTTATGGAAGCTGGGGCTTCGGGTTTTCCTTATTTCTCTGAAGATCTCGTCCAACAGAATGAAGAGTTGAAGTCAAAAGTAGCAGCTTTGGAGGCGGCGAAAGCGGACACTGAAATGAAGTTAGGTGTTACGCAAGAGGAGCTTACAGAGGCAAGGTCGGATATCGCTAGCATGTCGGATTGGATGAAAGCGAAGTTCTCGGATTTTCCAAGAACGGGAACGGGAAGAAGGGAAACGGGAACAAGATCGGGAAATTAATTTAAATGTTTTTGTAATTTCAAAACAATTTTTTTTAATTTCAAAAAAATTTATTTTATTTCAAAAAATTTATTATATTTAATTTAAATTTTCTTTTTCAAATTATTAATTTAATTAAATTTTTAAAAAATCATTATTTTTCAAGAATTTTTAAAATACTGTTTTTTTAATTACCCTTTGGAATATTGTCGGGACATATCCAGTCTGAAATTGGTCGGTAATTATCCAGGGGAATTTGCTCCTCGGAAAATCGTCGGGAATATCCGACGCTTATTACCGTCGGGATTAAGTCGGTATTTTAGTCTTGTCAGTAAATCGTCGGGAATTCCCGACTACTAATATTCGTCAGAATCCAGTCGGGAAAATTGGTGTTCGGGAATCTGTCGGAAATTCCCGACTAATTTTCGACGAAATTTGATTTTCGACGCTATAGACCTGACAAGACAAATCGGTCGGAAATATGTTTGGAAAGTCGTTTCCCGACGATTTCCCGACCGCTATGGCTATCGGGAATCGGCTGATTTCTTGTAGTGAAAAAGAAATTATGTTAAATAAAAAAGAATACCCCAACTGAGCGATGATTCCATATATTTTTTGCTGCCATACCTAGATGGACTCTTGCTACGAACATACCCTGCATACAAAAACAAAACAAAACCCATTGAGATCAAAGATTTTCAGAATGTTAAAACCCCATAGAATATATAAAAGAGATAATTGCACCCCAAGTCATTTTTTCAAATTTTCCTTACAATTTTGTCACTTTTTTTGTCTTCTTCTGTGTCAAATGACAATTTTATTCATGCTTCATATTGGTTCGCGTACTGTACATGGTTGATTCGCGCAGTATTGTACATGGATACGACTGGAAAGTCAACCCGTGTACAGTTAAAAAAGTGTTAGTTTCCCAATTAATTTAAAAAAGTGCTAAAACTTTACAAAGTTTTCAAAAAATGACTAAATAGCCAAGAACCCCTATATAAAATTACGATGAAAGATCTGAGATTTAACCAACTGAAAATCAGTATTATAAATTTGATAGAACTTATTGCACAATAATGTAAATCGAGAGCTAACAAAATTGCGATGACATCGTGAATGAAATGAAGACTTGATTTATAGGGAAAAAATTGAGTAGCAAAATAATTAGGTACATAAGAAGCTTATTGATTATCGATATTTAATTATAAACTATCCTAAAGCGTTATCACAATTATTGTTGTAGAAATCTAATTAAAGTTAGTTACCATAGAAACCAAAATCGTTCGCTGCACAATATCTTTTTGCAAATCTAGATTTTACTTGCAAATCAAATTTTAAGAATATTATTTCGAATATGTTTAATTATAAATTATACTCAACGATTTTGGTAACTATGGTTCTTCAAATTACTGATTTGGAATTCTTGATTGTTTGTCATTAAATATAAATATGTCTAATATATTAATTTTTGCAAATCTTTTATGTTTTCATGGACTTGCAAACAAAAATCGATCATATAAAGATTTGAATCAATAAATATGTCTAATCAATTGATTCGAAAATACTACCCAAACAAAAATCATTTTAGTTTTGAATATAATAATCGATCATAATCACCAATAAAATATTTTCATTAGTTGGAAATCTTCCTATAATAAAAATATTATTAGAGATTTGTGATTAAATAGATTAGTTAATATATTGTAAATAGGATTTTTAGGAACAAAAATTGATTGATAACTTTCAAAAAATTATCTATAAAGATTTGCATATATCTCATTTACAAAGAATTTAATTCGGATATCCCTTCATTTTTAAAAAGAGTTTAATTTGAATTTGTAGTTTTAGAAAGAATTTAATTCGTATTTCCTAATATAATCTCTAACATATTTTATTTATATTTTTCTTGATGAACCGTTTAGATAACCGAATCATCATAAGTTCATTTATGACTATTAATTATATGTGAGATTTTTTTAGAGAATATTTTATTTAGAATTAATTTATTTGTTGATCACATTTTCCATATATTATGTTTTTCTACATTTTGGGATTTATTTGTTTTGGAAAAAATTACATAATCTATTTCAATTAGCTTAATTAATACCATTAATTTTGTCTGAAAAATATTAATTAATTAGAACTTTCCGAATTATATGCCACTAAGTTATTTCATTAACTACTTTCCGAGAAAAAGAAATATTCAATTAAATATTTGTTATTTGAATGAAATCATTTGGTGGGGAATTATTGGGGGAAATTTATTCAAATAAATTTTGTTTTTTCGTAATTGATGTTCCTATCATTACTCGTTTGAATATTTGAAAACTTTTAAAAACAATGTTTCATGTGTTTTTGTAATATTTTTTACACTGTTAAAATTTTTAAAATGTTTTTATATGAACAATTGAACTAAACGTATTTAAAACAATTTGATTTGATGTATAGTTATTAAAAATTTGCAAAACAATGTTTCAATTGTTTTTATAATATTTAAATGTTTGTGTGCATGTATAAAGTTTTTGTGCGCATATATAAAGTTATAAGAAATTAGTTGAATTAATAATAGCTGAATACAAACTGTTTGGAAGCAAGAATAATAAAGTCAAAAACAAAAACCAAAAAAAAAAAATTCTCAAATTAATGAGGTCATGACACGTGTAAAATTAATTAGTTGTCATTTAAAATAGTGTTTGGCTATAGAGATAGTATGAGAGAAAAAATAAATTAATAATTAAAACAAATTCCAATTTTAATTATGGTGCTGCCATGTGTACAAAAGAGTCTCCTCTTTAATATACTTTAGATAATCATATGTTAAAAAAAGTATATAGATGTTAATGAAATATTTCTCATGTCACGTTTTTGGAAAAAAAACAATTATGAATTTTTTTATATATATTTTACGAAATTTAGAATATGTGTTCTATTTTTTCTATATTTCTACGTATTTTAGAATTTGTATTCTGATTTTTTTTATCTGTTCTACGTACTTTATAATACGTATTCTGCATTATCTATGTGTTCTAAAAAAATTAGAATATGTCTTCTGTGTTATTTGTATGTTTTACAAAGTTTAGAATACGTATTTTACAAAGTATAGAATCTGTATTCTGCGTAGTTTAAAACTCTAGCTATAGGATTCTTATGAAAAATAAAAAACGCAGGAAACAAAAAAAACTCAGAAATCGCAAAAACACAAACGGCTACAAGCTCTTCCTCTCTGTTTCTCTTTTCATTATCATCTTAATCACTGCTTAATTCAGTCATCTCAATCTCTTCCTCTCCATTTCTCATCATCTGCAGTTTTGGTGATAAATTTTGAAACTCAATGGATATAGATTTATAGAAGTTATAACTAATGACATGCCAAATTAGATTAGCTCTCGTAATTTTTGTCCTCTTCATTTCTTTACATACATATAACATAATTTGACATATAAACAAACTCATATATACACACACATTTTAGATTCTATCGAGTAAAATAATATAAAGAGATCGAGGCTTCTAATGCAGCAACATCTACCGTTGTGTTACAAACAATGACATATGTGGAATCAAATGCACAAAAGCCACATTTTGTGAAAAAATGTTCAGATATGCCACCGTTCTAAAAATTCATTTAGTTTTGATTTTTTTTTTTAAATAAAAAACTCAAGAAAATACAAGTTAATCCCTCTTACATTTTTTTAATGACAACCCAACCACAATAATACCCACCCGTCTCACTTTAACCCGATGACCCATCAACCCGATTTAGATTTCTCTAAATCTAAATCCTTAATTTTCATAAGTCACAAAGACAAAACAAAATCGAGTTAAACCGGCGACGGAAGTTAAACGATTGTTCTCGACGACCCCTAATTCCCGATTGTTCTCCGGCGATCTCTGTCGCCGGGTCTGTCTCCTCTCATTCTTCGCAATCGTCTTCGTCTCCTTCTTCTCCATCGTTTCTTCTTCCACCTCTATAGTCTCGGGATAAACCGCCGTCGTCATGGCTCGGGCTAAAGCATATGGTACAGTGTATGAATCCTATGGGTCGACAGAAGGCCGCGAAGATCCAGGCGAAGCAGGAGACTCACATAATCCCACAGAAGAATCTCCCAATCGAACTGCAGAGAGGACTGAAGACGAAGCCATAATAGAAGCAACCAATAGCACTGAAGAGAGGACCAAAGACGCAGCCACAATAGAAGCAACCAATCGCACTGAGTCTTCTGCCAAGCCCAGTGATGAAGCATCCATTCACACTGATGAAGAACCCATCACTGAAGACGCAGAAGCAACCAATCGCACTGAGTCTTCTGCCAATCGCAGTGATGAAGCACCCATTCACACTGATCAAGAACCCATCACTGAAGACACAGAAGCACCCAATCTCAGGGAAGAAGTACCCATTCGGACGGATGAAGAACCACGCACTGATGGACCCAACCGCACTGAAGTTGAAACGAGCACGGTTGTTGAAACCGAAGAAAATAAGTCAAATGATGGTGAGGATGGTGAGGAGGATGGTGATGGGGAAAAAGGAGCAGAGAGAAACTCAAGTGAGGAAGACGACAACGAAGTAGAGGAGGTATGTATACTTGAGATTGAGATTGGGAATTAGGGGAATTACAAGCTAGGCTCGAGAAAACAACTAGTAGAAGTTAGGATAGTATTGGTTTAGGTAGTAGGTAGACGAGTGTCGTATAACTGGGACAATTGTGTATGATTAATTTGTGTTTTTTGGTATAATTGTGGACAACTAGGACAACTGTGTTTGATTAATTTGTGTTTTTGGTATAATTATGGACAACTGGGACAACTGTGTATGGGGATTTTGTGTTTTGGTGGAATTTGGGACAACTAGGACAACTGTGTTTGGGGAATTTATGTTTTTGGTGGAATTTGGGACAACTGGGACAACTAAGTAATATTGTGTTTGAATTTCAGGATACCGATGATGAAACTCAACCACTGCAGCCCGAGAAGCTGTTCTTTGGTCCAACTGAATACACCAAGGGTTGTAAGATAGGAACTAGGTGTGTTGTGACCCAGACAGTGGAATACATAGATAATAATCTTTCAGGAGAACTGAAATGGTTTAGAAAGCATTCTCAATTTAAGCATATATTCCACATGCCTAAGGAGCCAAACCACATGATTCAAGGCATGTGGATGCTTCTGCTTCGCACAGCTTGTACGGAGATGGAAAGAGAGTGCTAGTTTGTGGTGAATGGAGTGCCTATTAGGTATTCTATGAGAGAGCACGCGCTGTTAACCGGATTTGCCTGCCATGACTACCCCAACAACTATAGGGATTTGAAGTTTGTAGAGAAGGTGTTTGGAAGGAAAGACGAAATTAAAATCAAAGATGTGGAAGAGAAGCTGGACGAAATGAAGACCAACAAGAGCTCTACAGACCGGAAGAAGTTGACTATCTTGTATTTCTTATGCAAGGTAGTGAAAGCAAAGTCTAAGGCTGTTGGAAACATAGATCCCTTCCTTCTAAGTGTTGTGGATGATGTGAATGCTTGTGAGAATTTTCCCTGGGGGCGTTATACATTTGATGAATGTATGGAAGGTATCCGGTGCATGATGAAGAACATGAAAGGCACCGTGAAACCAAAAGCACAACCTGCCTTTTTGGATTCATTGTTCCTCTGGAGGTAACTCTATATGAATATTTTCTGATTTTAAGTATTAGATTAATAGTTATATGATTTTAATACTGAGATATTGTAACTCCATGTGTAGATTATGGCATTTGAGTGTATTCCAAGTCTTGGAAGCAAATTTCGAGAAGATGTACCCGCAAAGAAGGATTGTCCAGGGATGTGCAAGCACAAGTTCACCAAAGAAGCAATGAAAGGTTTTCCATTGGAAGCCATAAATGAAGCGCTTGGAAGTACTAAGGTTAGAGTTTGTGAACATACTTGGTATTATTTGTATTTGTTATGAGTTTGATTTTATGTTAAATTTATTGATATTCACAGGATATTACTAGCATCTTGGAACCGGACTCGGGTGAGAAAGCTCTTTTGGCGCGCATCATAGACGATGATGTTGATGATGGGATAGGTTATATTGATCCAATCGTTGATAATTGGAGACAGCGTCTAATCGTACAGAGGAAGAAGATATGGTGGAAAGATCTATACGAGTTGGACGTTGGTTCTCGAGATGGAAGACAGGAACCAGTTGAAGCTGCAAAAAGTGTTGAATCAGTGTTGGAGCTGCAAAAAGTGATGGAGAATGGGTTTAAGGAAATCATGGAGAAGCTTGGTGGAATGGATGTGAGAATCGAACGCATAGATGAGAGACTGAAAGATGTTGAAGCAGAAATATATCCACCACCCTTCTCACCACCATTTCATCCCTCACCACCAGCAGTCTTCTCACCAACACCAGCCTCAGCACCAAGATCTGTTGGTAATGAGAAGGATAAAGAAGCTTCAGCATCTGTCGCTCCAACTGGTACAACTGAGAAGGATAAAGAAGCTTTAGGATCTGCCGGTCCAACTGGTACAACTGAGAAGGATAAAGAGGCTACAGTTTCTGAGAAAGAAGCCGATGGTGTTGACAAGGAGAAAAAGACTGAGGTGGGACCATTCAAGAGGACCAAGAGTAGTTTAAGGAAAAGTGCAACTCCTTCTGTGAGAGGTGCAAACAAGAGGAAGCGGGAACCATCG
Source organism: Eutrema heterophyllum (assembly GCA_002933915.1). NCBI lineage: Eukaryota > Viridiplantae > Streptophyta > Magnoliopsida > Brassicales > Brassicaceae > Eutrema > Eutrema heterophyllum. The sequence continues at coordinate 64,244 of PKMM01057430.1, forward strand.
AGGTACCAGGTGTCCCCTTTTACAGGGGGGAAAGGGAAGGAAGCTAAGGAAGCAAAGAAATCGAAGACTTAGGAATGTTTTTGTTGGAACTTTGTGTTTCGGTTGGATTTATTTTTGTTGGAACTTTGTGAAATGTTTTTAGCCGATGAATTCTAGTTTTTTGTCCAACTGGTATGTTTTTAGCCGATGATTTCTAGTTTTTGGTCCAACTGGTATGTTTTTAGCCGATGATTTCTAGTTTTTGGTCCAACTGGTACAACTGAGATCCAGTTATTCGGTACAACTAAAACTTTTAGATACAACTGAGTTCTAGTTTTCCGTCCAACTGGTACTACTGAGATCCAGTTATTCGGTACAACTAAGACTTTTAGGTACAACTGAGTTCTAGTTAAAGAGGTAAAAAGTGATAAGCAAGATAACAAGAACTGAAGCAACCAAATTCTTCAAAAGCATGCAAGGGGTTTCATTCTCCCTTGTACAAAGTGACTTCTTCAATCCAACCATCTCTGCCTTGAGATCAAGGTCAATGGAAAGAATCATCTCAGATTGGTGCTTTACCATTTCCAGTTCTTCCATCATAGCCTCATCCCACCATTTAAAGATATGACACTCTCCATCCTACAAAAACCGGAAATTAGATAATTGAACTTAAACAATGTAAAAGTCAAGAAGATTACTTACGTCGATATTCAACGAGCATGTGTAATATAGTCGTCCAAGGTATGATGCTCCGCGATATGAAGCTAGTATTGCTCTCCCACCACAGTAGCATTGTGTGGGAAATCCAAAATCATCACATCGTCCTCTTGAGCTTACCTCTGCCGGAATGTCATAGTCAGCGTCGGCTACGTGGTAAAGGCTCTCGATTAGCCTCTCGTTCCGCTTATCGTCACTATAGCTGGGGTCCATATCTGCCGGAATGCCGTAGGTGTACACAGATATGTTCTTAGTTGTACCAAGGTGAACCAGTAGTACCAATCCGAGACAAATTCAGACAAATACAAACACCAAACAAATGCTCAGACCCTAATTTTTGCATCTCTACAAACCCTAATTTTCCCCCCAATCGAGCTTACCTCCAAATTGAGGTTAACTCCAAATCGAGCTTACCTCCAAATCGAGCTTACCTCCAAATCGAGCTTACCTCCAAATCGAGCTTACCTCCAAATCGGAACAATGAATCTATGTCGGATTGATTCTCTCTCCCTCGGATTCTCTCTCTCGGAATTCTCTCTCCTCAGAATTCCCTCACTCCTCTCTCTCCTCTCTCTCGCGACAAAGTAAAGAGAAAGGGAAAGTGAGGAAAATGAAAATATTTGGGGGAAAAGTGAGGGAAATAATATTTAGGGGGGAAATCTGAAATATTTGGCGGAAAAGTGAGGGAAATCCAATAATATTTAGGGGGGGGGGGAAATTAGGGTTTTTGTAGTTGAAATATTCATGTGTTATACACATAGTTGTCCCTGCATGTCCAGTTGTATAAAGTTCCTAATAGTTGTACTTTTGCGAATTTAGGGTTTTTGTAGTTGAACCGTGATATAAATTATTACGTTGTAGTTGTCCACATAATTTTCTAGTTTCCATGGTCATTTAGGAGGTTTACATAGTTCTAAACCAAATAAGATCTAAACTTTTCAAGCGCAAAGACAACCGCTAGAAGCTCCTTCTCCGTGGTAGCATACCTCACTTGTGTGTCATCAAGCGTCCTACTGGCATAGTAGATCACATGGAGCTTCTTATCTTTCTTTTGGCATAAGACCGCTCCAACCGCATAATCACTCGCATCACACATGATCTCAAAGGGGAACTCTGATGTAAGAACCGGTGGTGGCTCTCACGTCAAGGGATAGCTGCGGTGAACAAGGCAGGCGGTCGCCGTCTCCTTGGTTCAAGTGATGATCGAAGGTGGAAGCAATCTGACCTGCAGGCGGTCGCCCTCTCGTGTGGGATCAAAGGATGGCGTGCTGATGGAGTGAAGTCACGACACATAGGTGTGATGAATCTCTGATACGGTGAAGGCTCAATGCTTGCTTGAATCTCACAAACAAACGATGAACAAAGGTTTCTCTCAAGGCGGCGCTTGACAAGAGAAGAACTGCGTTATTTTATTGATAGGTAAAAAATGGTAAGGACTACAGCGCCGCAAAGGAACCTTATAAACTGGTTCGACGGCTTGAACCTTCTATGGTTTGACACAGCAACAAAAGACTCAAGACAACATGAATTTTAAAGAAAAACAACACGCAGTCTAAAACAGAACAAAGAAATCGCAAAACCTAAGCTAAAGCAAAACTCAGAGTTTCATTTACTCCATAAAAGGAAAGTTCAGAATCGACACTAAAAATTAGACTATTGTCGTCGTTTTGATGAAGCTTTTAGTCGTTGATCACGTTAAGATCACCTGCAAGAACAATAGAATAATTAAACAGCTTACATTGATGTGTAGAGGCCCGAGATGTTGCTTGCATGTTCTTTGAAGATGATTCTGGTGCAAGCATGTTCTTCACGTAAGGTTTGTTGTAGAAATCTTCCTTGTGATCCTCGAAGTCAGAAGAGCCTTCGTCTTCAAGTTCTTGATCTCCTTTAGTCTCGGTCTTCTCTTCTTGTTCCATTCGGCGTTCCTCGGCTACAAGTAGCTCGTTGTGAAGTGTCTTTATTCCGGGGCTGTCTACTAGCAAACCATCTCGACTATTAGTAATAAAATGTTCACTAGGTCGAGAAATCTTACCTCCTTCAGTACTGGAACGATCGTCTTGATCGTCTTTTAAGAGTGGCCCTTGCATCGGGTCCATTAAGCCGTTATGGCCGTGTATGACGTTGAGGTCATGTAACAAAGGATCTGTTGGGTCCAGTGAGTTGATGTAGGCGTGCAAGGCCTTCTTGTATCTGTTCCTCAGCTGTTTGATCTTTGATCTCGTCATGGCTCCTTCTTGGACAGCCTCTTCAGAAGGCATGAGGCTTGGAATGTCACTTGGGTCGATGTCCACATCATTCCCTGCCTCTTCAGAAGGTTTTGACCCCAAAACTTGATATCCTGTATCAAAATAAGACAAGCCAGCAACATTGAATGTGTGAGAAATGTTATACCCACCTGGCAAGTCAAGACGGTAGGCATTGTCATTGATCTTGCTTAAAACTTTGAACGGGCCATCGCCTCTAGGTGAGAGCTTTGAGGCACGCTTGTTGGGAAATCTCTCCGTCCCCATGTGCAGCCACACCCAGTCTCCTGGTTCAAAGATCATTTCCTTTCTTCCCTTGTCCGCTGCTTTCTTGTAGACTTCGGTCTTCTTCTCAAGGTTGGTTTTGGCTGTCTCATACAACTTCTTAAAGAGCTCTCCTCGCCTTAAGCCATCTAGATTAACCTGTTCTACTTGTGCTATAGGCCTTAGATCAACTGGAGACAAAGGGTTAGTACCATAAAAAACCTCGAAAGGAGACAACTTAGTAGCCGAATGCCTTGCGTGGTTATAAGCAAATTACACAAATGGTATGCAATCTAACCAAGTCTTCATATTTTTACCAAGAGCTGCTCTAAGTAAAGTAGATAAAGTACGGTTTACCACTTCAGTTTGTCCATCTGTTTGTGGGTGGCAAGTCGTAGAAAACAACAGATTTGTTCCTAGCTTCCTTGATATTCCCATATTTTACATCTTTTAACATGCATTTAACTTAGCATTTTATGTCTCATGCATGTGTTCTCATATCTTTCTTTAGTATTTTGGTCTAAATTAGGATTTAGTTAGTTTGCATTAGGTCCTAGTGAGTCTTGCATTCATTTGGAGTGTTTTCTAGGTGTTTGGAGACATTTTGGAGATATTTGGAGCAATGAAGCAAAGTAGGAAGCAAGGGCATCCGAACCGTCCACAAGAACGTGCCAAACGAAGGCCCTATGATCTGATTTAGCTTCGGATCTGTTCATGAAAGTTGTAGAGGGATGAGGTATCGTTTTACTGGATTTTGAATCAAGTCATTCAGACATGTGGTGCGGAAGATATGCCTTATTTACCGAAGCTATATCCGACTGGCCGCGAAGATGTCGAACAATACCGACCAGCATTGGGTCGGTACCATTGGTCGGTATTGCTCCAGAGACTTATACCGATCAGAAGCACTTCTCAACACCGACCCAGATCTGCTCGGCATGAAGGATCAGGAAGATTTGTACCGACCCAATGCTGGCTCGGTACACTTGGTCGGTACAAATCCACTTCCAAATCCGTCCCATGAAGCCAGCCGAAGTGTCTTGAAGATCCGGCAGAACGAAGGGGTTACGGTCAGATTCAGCGTCCATGATCTTCATGAAAGATGTAGATAATTGAGTCATCTGACTTCTGGAGGTGGTTTCATGTCATTCTGATCCGTGGTTAGAAAGATACATCATATTTATCAGAGACATGTCTGTCTGGCGTCCAAACGAGTGCTGCTCCCAATACGACTTCTGAAAGATCAACCCATACGAAGGGTTTCCAATCCGATTCAGCTTCTACGTTCTTCATGAAAGTCGACGATATGTGAGTTAGCTGTCGCCTGGAGGTGGTTTCAGGTCATTTGGACAAGTGGTTCAAAAGATATTGCGATTGTACCGAAGGTGTATCCGTCTGGCCGCGAGACCAACGCGGAGCAGCATTGGATCAGCACAAGCAAGCCTAATACCGACCTGTTCTGGAGCGGTACACCTTGGTCGGTACTGAGGCAGAGAGTAGTACCGACCCAGCTTCACTTTTCATACCGATCCATTCTGGATCGGTACAGAACCCAGTATGTCATCATTGAAGCCAGCAGAAGTGATTGAAAGATCAAGCGAAACGAAGAACTTGCGTTCGGATTTAGCTTTCGACGTCTTCATAGAAGTTGTAGATAATTGAGTTGGCTGTCTACTGGATGTGGTTTGAATTCATTCGGAGCGGTGGTTTTAAAGATACATCAGATTTAGCGGGGACGTGTCCGGCTGGC
>PKMM01057686.1:13812-39688 GCA_002933915.1 Eutrema heterophyllum
TGTATGTCATAGTATGTTTCGGCAGCCAAATTATCATCTGGCAAATACTCTTTAATAAGATCAGCCCAATCATCCATGCAAACCTCAGCTAAGTTATGATCAGTTTTAATTGTCATCATCCTAGCTGCTAACGACAATTTAGACTGACCTTCTCTACATCCATCGTAGAGTGGCTGATTTGCATCGGCTAGCATATTATAAAATCGCTTCGCATCTACATTGGGTTCCTCAACACTATTATCAACATTTGTTTCATGAAATGCATCATTGACCATTTCATGCATCCTATCATGATCTTGACCCTGCTGATCAAATTGATGTTCATGACCATGCTGATGATAACTACTATCCTGATCAAAATCTACATGACCTTGATAATTACTACTACAATCAACTTCATCAGTAGTACTCTTTTCAAAACCCTCTCCATGTTGATACCAAACATAATATTGCGGCATAAACCCTCTATTTAGTAAATGCTTCCACACCGTCTCAATAAAAAGATATCTCGTATTTTTGCATTTACGACAAGGACAGAAGAGTTTACCGCTTTCCAGGGTTGTTTGCATATTTCCAGCCTGATACATGAATATTTCAAGCCCCTCTTTGAATTCTTTCGTCAACGCTCCCTCCGAATCCTTTTGCGTATACATCCATCTTCGTAGATCGTATATAGACATTTTATAAAAAAGATTTTATAGTTTTTTTTTTTGTTATTATTGTTTTTTTTTTTGATATGAAATTTCAATTGATGCGAGGATGTATTTATAGAAATTTTTTCAGATTTACAACGGATTTACAACGGATTTACAACGGATTTACGATGTAAATTCGATGTAAATTCGATGTAGATTTGTTAGGTAAATCAATAAAAAAACGTGTGCTACCAAACTAGAAACTATCGATGTAAACTCGATGTAATATAAACCGTTGTAAATTCGATGTAAAATTACATCGAATTTACAACGTAAATGCGAGAGTCATATTCGTCGTAAACTCGATGTAATTTTTCCATCGATTTTACGACGATTTATTATGTCGTCGTATAACCGTCGTAATATAGTCGTAAAAGTACGACGATTATACGACGACATATATTTACGAGGAAGTTACATCGAACACATATTTCGTCGTAAAATCGTCGTAAACGCGATGTAATGTTACATCGATTTAATTCCATCGTAAAATTTCGTTGGAAATATGCAGTTTTCTTGTAGTGAATAGTGACACTAGTCTCCAAGGGGGAAGTGTTATGAAAGTCAAAAGAAACGGCAAATGAACGTTTTATATATTTTATGTGGAGCCCACGTCACGCACATTAACTTAAATTTTCTCTATATATACGAATAAATTCGTTCGATGTAAAACACACATAAAACATTATAATTAAGAACTTCAACAAGAAGTATTATCTCTTTCCAGTTTTTCTATTATCAGCATTCCGCTCTTCCACCGGATATAATATTTTTGTCTTAATTTATATTTATCATTATGATAAATTCTATTACTTTTTTTATAACACAAATATGTTTTTTTTTTAAGTTTCTTTTTTTTTGGTCGAAGGTTTTCTTTTTTTTTCTGAGATTGCCAGCGCAAATTGCCAGCGAAAATCAACTTGGAATTTGCGTAAAAGTTAAAAAATAATAAAATAGAAAAAAACAAGCAAAAGTCTCGTGAGAGAGAGAGAGATAATAAAACATCTCCTTTCTCGTTCTTTCCGCAGAGAAATCTGTAAAAGACGACGATGATGGATCCTCAATTATGGGTTTGGATATTGCCTCTCTTGATCTCCGTCTTCGCTTTCTATGGATTTTTCGTGAAGCCGAGGCGGGAAAGTAATAAACTAGACCCTACAACCTTGACGATCCATCACGATCGGACCGTCTCTACCGTCACCTCCAACGTCGGATCTCTGAATACTAACGGCGGAGATACCGTCGCCGACGTCATTGTTGTTGGAGCTGGAGTCGCTGGTTCTGCTCTGGCTTACACTCTTGGAAAGGTCATTTTCCCTTTTCCCTATGTTTTGATTTTGAGAGCTTAAGAATCCAAATTAGGTGGTGATAGTTTCGCGGATTTGATTCAGTGTAAGAAATTTTAGAAAAATTTAGGATGGAGAATGTTTTTTTTGAAGTACCAATTGCTGCTTAGTCGAAGCGAGTTTCGATTCTCCGTTTGTGTTGAAGCAGTTCTGGGTTCGTGGATTGATTGAAGACGCTGCAAATATTCATAGCTCAAATTTAGGATTCTGAGATCATTTCCCGAATCTAAGTTATCGAAATGTGGAATTTATATGCCCATGGTAGAATGAAATCTACTGCTTCACAGTGTGACAGTTCTCTTTGAAGCAACAAATGCTAATTTTGCACATTATTTTTCGGGATTTTATGTTGTAGGATAAACGCCGAGTGCACGTGATTGAAAGAGATTTATCGGAGCCAGATCGCATTGTTGGGGAGCTGTTACAACCTGGGGGTTACCTCAAGTTACTGGAGTTGGGAATTGAAGGTTAGCTAAGATATGGTTGAGGACCATGGGGCAGTTATTCTTCACCTCTACTTTGCTCTCTAGTTGCTTACTAGTAAATGACATCAAGGTTGCAATCTACAGATTGCGTGGAGGAAATAGATGCTCAGCGTGTGTATGGTTATGCACTTTTTAAGGATGGGAAACGCATTCGTTTAGCTTATCCCTTGGAGAAGTTTCACACAGATGTATCTGGAAGGAGCTTCCACAATGGACGCTTTATACAAAGAATGCGGGAGAAGGCTGATTCACTTCCCAAGTACGTTTTTTTCCTTTTATGAATGACTCTAGGTGTTATGTGCCTTTTATCCTTTTGCTTCATCTACCTAGACTTACTAGAAATTCCATCGTGTTGATCCCAGTTTCAGAGATAGTATTAATTTATGTTAAAACTAAATGAAGATGCATAAAACATTATTTGAATCAGTGATCTATATTTTTCTTAAATTTTCTCGGTTGATTGAATCACTGATATGCTTTTGACATGAGGCAATATATTTGGATAATAAGCTTATATGGGAGCCACTCGAGCTAATGGCTGTTTTTACTGGTATACTCAACAGTGTTCGGCTAGAACAAGGAACAGTTGTTTCTCTTCTAGAAGAGAATGGTACTATCAAAGGTGTGAGATATAAGAATAAGGCAGGGGATGAACAAACAGCATTTGCAGCTTTGACTATAGTTTGTGACGGTTGTTTCTCAAACCTGCGTCGCTCTCTGTGCAATCCTCAGGTAACATGCTGTTTAGTATTGGTCTCTGTTTTCTCATATCAGAAATTACTCTCAGTTGAGTTTGTAAGAGCAAAAATAAAAAAATTGCATTAGCTTCACAAGTAAGTAGTATATGTCTGTATTATCTTCACGCAGGTCGAGGTACCTTCTTGTTTTGTCGGTTTGGTCCTAGAGAACTGCCATCTCCCGTATGCAAACCATGGACATGTCGTATTAGCAGATCCATCCCCAATTTTGATGTATCCAATTAGTAGCACAGAGGTCCGGTGTCTGGTTGATGTTCCTGGTCAGAAAGTGCCTTCTATTGCAAATGGTGAAATGGAAAACTATTTGAAGACTGTTGTGGCTCCTCAGGTATGAGTGCTTTTTCAAGCTGTGCACTTCTCTTCACTGCTTTTTTTTTTGTCTGTGGTTAAATTTGTGTATTTCTCTCTGTTCTAGATGCCTCCCGAGGTCTATGACTCCTTCATTGCTGCAGTTGAAAAAGGAAACATTAAGTCCATGCCAAACAGAAGCATGCCGGCTTCTCCTTATCCCACTCCAGGAGCTTTGTTAATGGGAGATGCATTTAACATGCGTCATCCTTTAACGGGTGGAGGAATGACGGTTGCATTATCTGACATCGTTGTCCTGCGTGATCTTCTTAGGCCGTTGCGAGACCTTAGCGACGGTTCCAGTCTTTGTAAATATCTCGAATCGTTTTACACTCTACGGAAGGTAAACATCAATTGTAAATTACTTTTGTGGTCTCTACTAATAATTAAGATAGCTAAGTTTTTTGTTGTCAAAGTGTAAATAAGTGTTTGAAATTCATCTCACTTGCAGCCAGTGGCAGCAACAATCAACACCCTCGCGAATGCTCTTTACAAAGTCTTCTGTTCATCAAAAGATGAAGCAAGAAACGAGATGAGGGAAGCGTGCTTCGATTATCTGAGTCTCGGAGGCATGTGCACAAGCGGACCAGTATCTTTGCTTTCGGGATTGAACCCTCGACCGTTAACTCTTGTCTGCCATTTCTTTGCGGTTGCGGTTTATGGAGTCATACGGTTGTTGATCCCATTCCCTTCCCCAAAACGCATATGGCTTGGAGCCAAATTGATCTCGGTATGAATCGCATTATTCAATTTAGTTAGTCCTATTTTCAGTTGTATCGGTACACGATCATAACGCGTACAGCGAAAATCGCAGGGAGCATCGGGGATAATTTTTCCGATAATAAAGGCGGAAGGAGTTAGGCAGATGTTTTTCCCAGCAACTGTGCCTGCATACTACAGAGCTCCTCCGGTTAATGGAGAGACCAAATGTTCATAGTCCCAATTGATTCTTCTGTCACAAGAAATGCGATGATTGTTTCTGTTTAATAGGTTGTGACGGTTGTATCTTAGTTACTAATGGTGGTATACCATTCTTTTTACGTACCCAAGTCTCTTCGGTTTAAAAGTTGTTTTCTGCCTTTTTACTTTCTTTTTTGTATGTCATCTGATTAGATATGAAGGTTAAAAGTCCCGGTTACAACCATCGAACTACCATCTCTCTAACACCTATACAAAGGATCGCCCATAGATGAATCATATTAAACATTGGTATAAATATTTTCTAAGAGTCTCATTATTGTATACATATTTTGTTCAACTTCCTGGTTTAGCAGCTGCTATAATTGAATGGATTCCATGTTTGTAAAAAAATTCGGAGAAAAAAACTTGTGCCTTCTTCTGCACTTGCCTCCACTTAGACTAATCCAAAACTAAAGGATCACTGATTGATCAACAAAGGTTTTAACCAAACACTTGAGTACTATTATCCCCTGTTCGAAAAATCGGCCGCATAAGTGTTGATCATTGTTGAGCCACGGTGATTTAGGCCTAATCGTATTAAGAAATCGGGTGTTCGATTAATTTTCGCCTAGGTAGCCGTCTATCCCAATATTTTTTTATTAATATTATTATTATATTTTTAAACTAGTTGGGTATAAACTTATGTTCATAATTTTAATGAAAATTATAATGTATTGGGCCTAATATTCGTTTTCATATGTTTTATGCAATCTTGAACCTATCAAAATTATAAATTATAATGGATTAACATGCGTAAAGACATTAAAAATTTCAAAAACTAGTGGGTTGTCGTTTGGAAGTTAAGTGTATATATGCCAAGTTTACCTGCTGCACAACACTTCCCTTGTCACCTTACAACCATATTTCTAGTGGGTTGTCGTTTGGAAGAGGCCAATGCCGATTCTAAAGAAGCTGCTTCAGTTGAAAGATGTTAGTTTAGGGCGTCGATCTCTCTGTGGGACGAGTATGGTTTGCTCCGGGGGTGGGTTTCCTCAGTTGCACAAGCTAGTATTCTGTCAACCAGAGGAGTTGGAAGAGTGGATAGTACTTCTTCACACTTTGCGTATTTGGGGTTGTCAAAAGTTAAAAGAGCTTCCTGATGGGGTTATGTATATCACTTCATTAAAGGATATGTGTATTACATGTATGGGAAACGAATGGAAGAAGAGATTGTCAGAAGGAGGAGAAGATTATTACAAAGTCCAACACATTCCTTCTGTTCAATTCCCAAGGAACGATTAAGGATACATGTACCAGGTAAAATATTATTTCCCCAAATTTAATATCAATGATACAAAGTCATTCAGAGAAAAAGGAATATATGTTCTCTGTTTGTTTTCAAAATGGATTTTTAAAAGAATTTACACGGTTATTATGGCTTTTTTTTTTCTAGAGAGATGTAAAATGCTAAATCTGATTTGACTTTTTTTTTGGTTCTTATGTTTTGTAGAGGAATATCTTCTGAAGTGAATCTCTTATCATCTTGGGCATCAGCGTATCAAGATAACAACAAGTATAATAAACCCTGCATTCTTGTCTTTTGTTGTATAATTAATCAGACTTACGATTTTCTAGTATCATGACAAAGAACAAAATATTTTGTGGTTGATAATTAAACTGGTTTTATATATACATTTGCTGGTTTGAGTGATGATACTAACTCATCTTATTCAATCATTCCTTATTAATATTGTATCTGAGCGGTAGATAGCTCATTGGTTTGTTGCATTTTCGTTCTATTTGAGCATCTTTGTTTCTTCTTCTGGAAACTTTTTGTTTGTTTTTGTCCATATATATTGTATTTTGCTGATGACAAATACCTTATTCATCGGTGCATATGCATTTCAACTTGTTCTTTGATTTCTGTTTTGATTTAAGCACGCGATTTATCGATTTTACTTCCACATCTCACCATCTCGTATGCCTATAGGAATCTAATATTTGGACCTCCTATATTAATGAATCAGTTTGAGAATCATCTATAGAGAAAGGATTTAGATTTGTAAGACTATTTTTACTTCCTAATCTTGCTTTATATATACAACATCTCATACAAGAATTCATAATTGGAAAAGTGTAACCAAATTTCCTCTTATCCCAACTAGGTACTTAAGTTGTTCCTTACGGTATAGTTGAGTCTCAAATTGGTATAATCATCCATTCTATGCTAACATTGATCTACTTTCTGTTTCTTATCTCTGAATAAATATTGTAAAATCTGTCATATGGCTATACAAACAAATTTACTCTCTTTTTTTTGTCTCATAATTCTCTACATGCATGCTTTGGTTATTTTCAGATTGATGTTTGAGGGTTTCTTTTCCAGTTATTTATTATCATTCTGCATGCATGTCTCGTCAAAAAAACTTACATTTGATGTGAACTTAGGTCTCTTAACCTAATAAACCAAATTTATCTCATGAATATTGTATAAAGGCGGAAGGAGTTAGGCAGATGTTTTTCCCAGCAACTGTGCCTGCATACTACAGAGCTCCTCCCGTTAGAGGAGAAACCAAATGTTCATAGTCCCAATTGATTCTTCTGTCACAAGAAATGCCATCCAAAGAACATGAAAAAACACTAGAGAGATGAACGTTGTGGAATGCATCTGGTGATTTTTGTCGTGTTAGTGTTCTTTAAACGTATAAAAGTGACAAAAATTGCGATGGCTGTTTCTGTTTAATAGGTGTGACGGTTATATCTTAGTTACTAATGGTATATATACCATTCTTTTACGGTCCCAAGTCTCTTCGGTTTAAAAGTTGTTTTCTAACATGCAATGATTAATTATTTAGAGTCTTAAGATTTTTATTATTATTTTAGTTTACAATTCATAGGTGGACCGTGCACACTATTGCGGTTTGAACCAAGATTATGACATAAGAACGACACTATTACAAATTACTAGACTATAAACTTAGTTTTTTTTTTAATTTATTGTAATTTAGCGTAAAGAATGAAATAGTGAAACCGATAAACCACTATTCTCTTACAAAATTTGACAGTCTAATAAAAAAATAATAACACTCTCCATTTTATAAATAAAATAATATATATATTTTTTGTCAACTAAATAAAATAATATATATATATATATATAATTTTTAGGCTATTATATATATTTTTAAAATTGAGAATGCTCTCAAATTCATATGAAGCTAAAATATGTAAGGTTTAACGAGTCTCACTAATTAAGTCGGCAAGTCCATCACATATATGCAGGTAGTCAGTATATGAAGTTATGAAAATAAGTTGGTAGTTTATTTTGTAAATGCGGCAAAAAAGTTTGGTGAACAATTAATAGTGACACATCCAACAAATCTTGGTCTGCTAGATTAAGTGGCAGGAAAAAATAAGTTTAAGTATGTTTATTTCAGTGCAAATAGAAAGAACACATAAAAACACGAGTGTATATGTGTAAACAAGAATTGAATATTGAAATATAAATTTGACAAAAAAAATAAATATATATTGAAATATAAAAAGTGCAACCAGAAACACGAAAACAAGCTAAGTGTATATATTTATAAACAAGAATTAAATAATTCATCGCCTTTCCGTGATTTAGACGTTACAACAATGCTTTCCTAACTATACTAATCAATATACAAAAAACTGGTAACATTTTTTTTCTTTCAATATAATAGATACTTAAAACGGTTCAGATATCTAAATCGGTGATACCAAATTTACATAAGCAATATCAATAGGGTAGACACGAGCACTTCATACTAAATCATCCGTATTGTTTGCGCGTAGAACGAACGAGATAGAAACTGGTAACATTAATAGAAAATATGTAATTTCTAACGAAACTTGGATCTAAATTTAACTTGCATACGTTCCTCCTTTAAATTGTAACTTTTACCACCTGAATTCAGATTTCTGGTCTACCTTTTCTAAGAAAAAACATATTGGGTCAACTAATTGAACAATATATCAAAGATCACGTTATTTATTCGTGTCATTTGGTTTGGAACAAAAAAATTTCTTAGTTTATAACAATAATCATTAGCTAGTATTATGTTTATTTGGTATAGCTCTATTTTTTGTCAACATTTGGAATAGCTTTTTAATATTGTTTCCATTTCCACTGCATTTTTTTGTCTGTCTTTATTTATTGGCTGATATAAATTCTATATCAAGTATCAAAATAGGCAAAAAAACGAATTCATGATGAATGTTCTTCAAACGAATTTTTTAGATTCCTTTACCCAACAAAATAAAAAATAAAATCAGATTCCGTCGTTATATAACATACAAATTTTTGTTTAAAAATCATTTCTTTTTTTTGAACATTTTCGGATTGTTTAAAAATCTTGACAGTAACTTTTTTTTTCGGTATAAATCTTGACAGAAACTTTACATCAAAATAATTCCATAACCATCAAATAACTAGGATCTACTCGCTCGTAATGATTGTATACTTCTTAAAAATCTTGAGAAAGTGAAAAATGACAAGTATATAGTAAACTAAAACTTGGATCCTCTGATAGTAACAGCATATGATCTGCTACGAGGGTATAAGAAATCAGATCCTTTCTGTTGTTTCTTCACAGATCCTTCTTCTTCATCTTCTTCATTAATTTTCGCCATTGTCATCCCTACGCTCGAGCTCTTCGGCAAACCTTCTTTCGCAACCGCAACCGAACCAACCGCAACGCGATTCCCCTGACGCTGCTGAAGCTGTTGATGTATGAACATGTCGATCTCGTTCTTATGACCCAAACTCCTAACGGAAGCAGCTCTTAGCAGCTCGCTGTAATCATCGTCGATAGTGAAATCAGAAAACCTCCTGCGCGAAGAGGCAGAGGAGGAGAAGGCCGATGAAGTGCTCCGGCTTCTCGGAAAGGGAATGGAGACGGCGTCAGCGGAGGAGTAGTGAGTGCGAGTTGCGCAGCCTGTGATGCTTCGCATGTAGAGATCACGAGCCTTGACTAAAACTTTTAGTGGCATGGTAATTATTCTCAAGAACTTGTTCTTGGTGTTGTTTTGTCCTCTCATTCTCATTCTCTGTTTCTGTGTTTTTGTTTTGGTTTTGAAGTAATAATGATGGGTTTGGTTTTGTAGCATGAAATGGTTTTAAGTAGGTAGAGAGATTTTTTAAGGTCAATTTTGAGAGAGGAAAAAAGAATAGCGTGTTGAGGAGAAAGAGTGGAATATGGTTTTGTTGACTTGGTGGTACGGACTTAGTATGTAGTAAAAATTTGGTTAAGTCTCCGTTAGTTTTTTAATTTTTTTTTATCGGAAAAAGGCTACTTTAGTTTTTTACGTATTAATTATATAATACGTAACTTGTGATAAGTCTGACCGGGAAAAAAATTTACTAAAAAACCAAATTGAATTTTGATTGGGACTGTTACAAAAATGTATCATGATTGGGTACGAACCCGACTTTTGCTAGAAAACCATACCCGAAATAAACACTGTAGCAACTAGCTCGGATCAAAATTTCATGATTGACGATTTAAATAAGACATAATTGCAACACTTAATTCAACTTTCTTTATAAATTTAACACTTAGTTTTTTTTTTTTTTTTAACGGGTAAATGACGAAAATACCACTCTCTCTGTTTATCCGTGTACTATCCACACACGCCATACTATATATGGACTAAATTGTCATGAATAATACCAAAAGTGCTAAAAAAATTATAAACAGTAATTTAAATGCTAAAAAACTATACTAAATCTAGAAAGTGTTAATTCTTGCAAAACCCCGTTTAAATAAATAACTTTAAAATGATTGAGTTAACTAGGTTACTCGGAGACATTGCATCAGTTACCGTTACGAACGCGTATATTTGTATAAAAAATACGCGGAAATGAAGCATTCAACGCTTAACACTCTTCTTTATTGATTGTTAGAAACAGTCAACACTGTTTGTTATGTTTTTGTCTACCTATATTCAATTAAGAAAGAAAAAAAAAACACTGAAAAAACTTAAGACTAATTCTTTTGAAAGTAGGTTTAAAAACAAACAACTGAGTGCTCTTATATAACTAATTGACTCCAACTATAAAAGTCATGTCTAGCCATTAAAGCCACGTCGGGCATTCAACCTGAACATGCATAGATATGCATAATATTACGCAAGATAAGCCTTGTTTGGCGCTTTAAACGTACTGCTCATATTATTTGCCTTCACAGTTCGCAAACCATCTACAAGGCAATTGATCGACAAATCCGAGATGCAATCTTGGTTAAGAAGAAGCGTAAGAACTTTACTCATCTTATGCAAACTTGGCTCATGTATGAATAATTAGTTTTGAGTAAACTCATAAATTCATAGCCAAAGAGTTATATAGCCTTTTGGAGTTTTGAGTTAATGAACATGTCATTAAGTGTCGTCATAGTAAGAATTTTTTTTTTTTTTTTTTTTTTTTTTTTTAAGTTATGAAAAAAACCTGGATTTAGCGTCGTACTCTTCTAAAATAATCATAATGAGTATGAGGCTTTTGAAAGGAGGTCAAAAATTGTTTCTACGACAGAGGAGTTAACGCTACAATTAAGATAGAGAAAAGGGTAGATGAAAAGTAGTTGGCGCTTTAAGAGAGTCCATCAACCGGAGGCCTAGGGATGTCGATCGGGGTGGTAAGGCCCGGTCCGAAAACAAATTGGGCCTATATTTCAAAGCCCAGTCCGGTTCGGACATGACTCTAGGGCTTTTCGGGTTTTTATTTATAAACACAAAAATTCACAATTCTCAAATGAAAAATAATTAAAACAAAATGTTTATTAAAATAAATCTAAATTGAAATGTATTATATCAAATCCAATGAAATTTAAAAACAAAAATTTGACAAAAATCAAATAAAATTTAAATAAATTGTATTACCAAATAAAACAAAAAATCAAAACACTTCAAATCTAGGTAGTAAAGTTTAGATTAGAATCTCCTTCATCGTCTTCTAAATCTTTATCACCATCAAGAGCTACAGATAAAAAAAAAATATATTAAGTTTTGACATGTATAATTCATATAAAAATGTCATTGAAAGTCTATAGATAATGATTTTAAAAATATGAAGTAAATATTGATGAATGATAATAGTATCTGGATCACGAAATGTATAGATAATATGTCAAATTATTATTTTTAGAAAGATAAATATTTAAATAAAATCTCTAACTAATTAAAATGTAAAGTTTAGGGCTTTTCGGGCTAGTCCGAGCCCGGTCGGGCTAAGCCCGAAAATCATACTAGCCCGAAAGGCCCAATTTTTCTTTGGGCTTATATTTCTAAGTCCGAGCCCGCTATTTTTTAGGCCCAATCCTCGGGTTTTGGCCCTAATTGACACCCCTAGCTGAAGCTAGAGTTGAAAAGTCTGAACCAGAGAGTGAGTAGTGATCAAGCCTCTCTCTTCTTCCTAATAACTGATAAGTAAAGAGCAAAGCTTCTCTCTTCTTCCTAAAGGGCGACAAGCTAGGGGAAATTTCTTGGCGCCTTCAAGAGGTTAGTCTTTTTCCTTTATCATAGCAAATTTCTTTGTTCGCGGTGAATGTTATCTTGTATTTTTTTCTCTCTATCTCTCTCGATCTTGACAGTAAAACCTTGTACATATCTTGGATCGGTGCTACTATTTGTCTCTCTTGAAACTATGTAAGAGTGGATATATATAATGATAGTTTTTCAATTGGGCTCGGAAAAAATTCCGTTCAATTCGATCTTATCCGTTTCGATTGGATTAAAAAATCCGGATAACCATAACTTTACAGAGTAAAGCAAATATTAAAAATATAATATATGTTAAAATCAAAACAAATCACAAATACTAAAACTTTAAACGTCGGATATCCGCTCCTCTCTTGTATATATATATATATATATATATATATGAATATGCATATGTATATAGATAATTACATATATAGTATAATTATTCTATTTATATGTAATTTTTAATAAATTTTTATTTATCAGATAAATGATAAAAGGATTTTTATTATGTTCATATCAATTCCTCTATGCTTGTCATTGTAGCATAAGATGTGTCAATCCATAGGGGTTAAGATTAATGCACTAGGAATGCAAGAACTTTTTAAGTTAGAGCAATTGTTTTGGGTTTTTATATTTTTGAACAAAGAATGTAAAATGCAAGAAAGAAAACAAAGGCTAGAAGTGTTGTAAAAATGAATTAACTATCAAGAAGATGATTAATGAACAAACAATGATGATTTAAATTGAATTAAACACTATACTAGAACATGAAATTCACAATTATGACTAATCCACTCTCGTGGCACTAATCACTTTGTTAATCACCAAATCAAGAACAAACTCTCGTTTGTGATAAGATGATTAGCAAGCTTTAATCTCCAATTCCACTTAGTTCACTAATCACCCTAGACATCAACTCTCATTGGCTAGGCATGAAAAGCTCACAAAAGGTTCGGTTCAAGCATTTCATCGAACACCTATCGGGCGTGAAATGCTTAAGCTCTAGTTTTGATCTCTCAATCCAAAACTAGCTTTAAGATCAACCTAAGTGAAGGATCTAACAAGATGCAACCTAAATCATCATCATCTAATCATCAAGACAATTAACAAATGATACAAATGCACACAATCTATGCTATTCCTTAGGTTAAGATCACTAGTTATGACTAATCCTGTAACGCCCGCGTTCCGGAAGAATTGATTATTGGGGTGAAATAATTAATTCGGGTTTGTTCCGGGGTAGTATCGATCGATACTAGGTGAGTATCGATCGATACCAGTTCGAGGGGCATCGATCGATACAGGGTGGTATCGATCGATACCATGCGGAGTTAGTTGTTTCCTTATATCTTCTTCCTCTTCTCTTCTTGCGGAGAACGATCGTTTCAGTTAAAACAAGAGTTGGGCGTGAGAGAGAGAGAGAGAGAGAGAAAAGGAAGAGCTTGGTGAAGCTTGGATCTTGCGAGATCAAGAGGATTAAGCTTGGTGAGAAGCTTGAAGAAGAGATTGGAGGAGCGTTGGTTTTGGCGTGAGACGGAAGGTCTTCTAGAGCTCGATCCGTCCGATTTAAGGTGAGTTGTGACCAAAGGTTAGCAATTAAGCATGTGTGTTGCTTAGTTAAGCTTGATTGTTGAATCTTGTGGCTTGTGTGACGATTTGTGTGGCGATTTCTGGGCTTAGTTTTCGCGTAGGTCGTGAATCGCAGGGGAGTATCGATCGATACCAGGGGTGTATCGATCGATACCAGTCCCTTGTCGGTAGACTCATGTTGAGTCGGTATCGATCGATACTAGGGGTGTATCGGTCGATACCAGTCCCTTGTCGGGAGGTTGTGTTTTGGTTCGGGGCATCGATCGATACCAGGGGGTATCGATCGATACCGGTTGTGGTTGTGCGTGTGTGTTTAGTTTTTCATAGAGTTGAATTACTGATTGTGCTGGAAGTTTTAATTGGTGTTAATTAATTCTTCGTATTGTTAATTGCTCATTGTTGTTAATTGTTAGCCTGTTGTTGGGAGGATCAATCTCACTCAGCGTTTGGTTAGCCAAATGTTGATGCATCACTTTTGTCGATGCAGGTAAAGATAAGGCGTGATCGTGGAATCGAGGCAGTGAAGAGGGGATGATTAGGACCCGGGGTTTTTAATTGTTGTTTTATTGCTATCGCTGTTGTAGAACTGTTAACACTGGTTTTGTGTTTATGCGTGTTGTATTAATTCCGTTTAAAAAAAAAAAAAGTGTGGTCGTTTCAAATCCTCTCTCAAGGCACTAATCACTTTGCTAATCACTAAATTAAGATCAAATTCTCATTTGTGATGAAATGATAAGCAAGCATTAAGATCAATATTCAAATCAACCAATAAACACCTTAAGCAACTATTCTCATAGGTTAAGAATGTTTATCTCTTTCTAAGTTCTTTGGGTAATTTCATCAAACACCTTGTGGGTGTGAAATTCCCAAAGATCTAGATTGACTCTCTCAAGCCCAATCTAGCATTAAGGTCACTTAGAAAGAAAGGAAAGCAATGATTTAGAATCTAAGTATCACAAATCAATCATCAACCCATAAAAATCAAGCAAACCAAAATCCAACAAAAACCCTAAAGTCTAAACATGAAGAACAAAAGATAAAAAGACATAAGGATAAAGAAGATGCATTAATATAAAGATAAGGGTGAAAAAATCTTCTCTAGATTGGCATTTGTATGAAGAACAATCAAGATCCCTCCAAAATCATAAGAAGATTTTGGGATAAAACCCAACTCTAGAAAGAAGAAAGCTTCGATCACAAAAATTAGGTTTTAAAATATTTATAGTGAATAGTGCGAACCGGGTCGACCCGGGACAAACCGGGTATCGACCCGGTTAAAATGGGTAAGGCTGGTCGAAATCCTGAAAATGCAGGTTTGTACCGACCGGTTATGGGTCGGTACAAACCATCCGGTGCTAATTCTGTCGTTGGCTGGATGAGAAGTTTTTAGCCGACATGGGCGAGGATCGGGTCGATGCAGGACTAGTTTTAGCCGACATAAGTGAACTTGCTCGAACGCTGGGTTAGTGCCGTGTGGTAGTGCCGGCCCAGAATGGGTCGGCACTAATCGTCCTTGTGTAGGTCGGATGGAACTGGATGCGGAGTTAGCCGGCTAAAGCGGAGTCTGGTCGAACGCGGGATGTGCTGGATCGTACGCGGTATGGTTCTTAGCCGGCAGAAATTAGTACCGCTTGATTAGTACCGACCCAGGATGGGTCGGCACTAATTTTCCTTGTGCGTTGGTGCCGGTCGGTATGAATCCCTGCTTGGATCCGTGTTCATTGCTGTCTCCATACCGATCCATCATACCGATCCATGATCGGTCGGTGTGAATCACTTAGAAACGTGCCGTTTGAAAACTGTGTACGCCGATCGATTCTGGGTCGGTGCAAAAAATGTGTTATGGATCGGTATAACCCTCTGTCTCCATACCGACCCAGGATGGGTCGGTACACTCCTCTCCTTTTGCCTTGGCCATCTCTTCTTGCACCCAACTCCGATCCAGCTTGGCTTGGTGACTTCCAATCCTCCCAAAGTGCTTCCAAGTACCTAGGAAAGACTCCAAAACATGCGAGACACGCTAGGACCTAATGCACAACATCTTAATTCCTAATGAAGACCAAAAATGCGAGATAAAACCATGATAAGTAAGCAAATCACACAAAACTTCTAACTAATATGCATGTTAGAACATGTAAAATACGAGTATATCAATAAATTATTAAAATATTAAAATATAACAAATTAAGAATAAACTAATATTTATGCTAAATATTGCCAATTTTTTAGTTAAATTTTGATTTTTCTATATATTTTATAATTATTACGGACCAGATCGGATATCCCGCTAATATATGAATTTTAGGGATATCCCGTTAATTGTGAAGCGGACACATATCAAAAATTTGTTAATATGGACATAACATAGCGGATCAAAAATACTATAAAATTTTAAGATATCTGCTTCGCACCCAACCCTAATTTTCAATATATAGGTTTTGTTTGACTTCTTAAATTTTGCTAACAAAAATAAGCCTTATGCCAAAAATTCAATTGAAGATAGAACTTTGAGTAGATCTTACTAGTGCTGTTAAATCTGAACTACATTTTAATTTAATTTTTTTGATAAAACTTCCAACGTCACTCTCCCTCCTACTGGGATTTCATATGCTAAATCTATAGGTATACATTTTTTTTGTCTAAACATGAAAACCTTCATATATGCTATTCTTTATTTGAATAACTATTATTCTTGTTGCCAAACAGATATATTTGGTGCAATTATTTTGTAGATAATTAAATTTGAAAAATGAAAAATCACACCTTTAAAAATTGCAACTGAAATATTCCATTAATGAGGTTTTAATAATATACTCGCATAAAATTTCCATATTGGTTAGTAATATCTTCGACGTGAATAACACCTTGATTAATAAATTATAGATCGAGTGTCATTCATCACCATTAAGAATATTGGATCAATGTCATTCACTACCATTAATATACATATCGTATACTGCTAAATGTTACATATGATTCAATGTCTATGTGAAACATTTATATTGGAAGATACATATTTCGATAGCAAAGCAAAAACACTATAAGTAATTTAATAATACTAAAAGTTTCATATAGTACGTAACATACACGTTTTCATAAAAAATCTTTATAGAGACATTTATTGTTTAAATAATATATACTAACAAATTGTTTAAATTCGAGATTTTCAATATCTTATCCCGCACATAATCTTAATATCAAATCATACTAACAATAAATCTTATCCAAGATCCTAGATTATCCCTTAAATTTGTTACGTACTATTGGCGTATAAATCTTATTGACACATGATTTGGATAATTTCTTATGAATCAAATAAACATATAAAATCTAATTAGTATAAACTCAATTTATCAATTATTGGTCCAAACCTAATTAGTATAAAATCAAATATATACTATTAAAAAAGAAGCATTTTTGTGTCCAAACAAAAAAAAATCTATATAAGACTATAATTTATATGGATAACTATACCAGTTGCCAAACAGGCATACTATATTAAATATTTTAGTTTCTTAAAATCATTATTTTACATACAAATTTGCAATTTAAATTATGCAATTTATATTTAACGTTTTTTAAAGATTTGATTTACCGCAAACATTTAACATTCGTACACTTTCTGGTTTCATAATACTGTATATATATAGAAGATTTTTTTTTGTTTATAGAAAAACCAAAATCTATATATGGTATAAAATATGGCTTTAATTGGTATAATATTGATGATTTGTAGGTGTAAATAATATGATATTTATGTTAATTATGTAAAATATTTATGATTATGTTTTATTCGCAAATTAATAACAAAACAGTGGGTTAAGAGTCAAAATGGATAATTGGGATATTAAAAACATATTTTATATAAAATATAGAACTCAAAATATGGATAACAAAACGGGTCAGAAAATTTGGTTAGCTAAAATTACTAATTTTGAATCATACATGTCATAACAAAAATATATTTTTCCATACAAAACATAAAAACAAAACAAACATATCGTTCGTCCAAAAAAACAAAGTAACAAAAACAAATAAAAATGTGTTGCCCGCCCTCATTATGGATTAAATTTTTAGCAAACTATATAATACATTCTATACCAAAAATAAAAATGTTAACACATCTCAAACTTTCACATCCACAAATATATTTTGTCTATAAACCAGAACTAAACATCAGAAAACAAAATTCAAACTTACCCCCGTTCAAGGGCGGATTAGAAAAAATTATGTCTACATAATGAACTACCGTTACTTTTCATATTGAACTCCCGTTCTATGACGAATTAGAAAAAAATTATGTCCACATAATGAACTCTCGTTATAAAAAATTATTTTAATATATTAAATCTATAAAAAGAAATACCATGCACGGGCGCGCATATGAGAATCTAGTAGTNGGGCAGAATTCAGTGGGATTAGGTACTGCTGATGCACATAGCTATCAAGTGGAAGACACCGAGGAGACAAACGATACAGATTTTGTCCGAATGATGAATGATACTGAAGGAATAATACACCAGCAAGCATATGAACATGAAGTTATTTTTTCATCAGAAAAAAGCATGGGAGAAAAGCTTCCCCAAAAAAAGAAAGCTAGAACTGATGCATTAAATTCGAACAAGGCTTGTGATGAAGTGACAGAAATCAGTAGCCAAATCTTTGGCAGTATACAAAAAAGATGGGAAAAAGAAGCTGAAGAAAAATAAGCTGAGGACAAAGCTAACAATGTTTGGGATGCTATCAAAGAAATTCCTGATTTGGATGACGATTTGCGTTACGAGGCGATGACCCTTGTTCACAGCTTAGGTATGAAATCTTGATTCATGAATATGTGCATAGCAGACCGTTGTGGATGGATTAAACGAAATCTTCGTAAACCAAGTTGATGAAGTTGGATGCATTAACATGGATTGAAGTCTTGAAGATAATTCTTGATTTTTGAGCTTTTTTATTATTACTTTTAACGAATTGTTATGGTTTTTGTTCTTTGTTTTGGTTTTTGTTCTTTGTTTTAGCAACACTTTATGTGTTTTATTTATATTGTATTTTCAATTTCAGACCAACCAAATTGATTGGTTTTACTCTTACAATAGCTCGTAGATCAACATGATTCACTACAGGAGATCATACGGATTCTATATAATATAAATCACTAACTACAATTAGCAGGTTGCTGCAATTCTTGAGAAAGTCAACACTCTGCGCCATGTCTCTATTTTTTACCATAGACTCATNAAAATTAGAGAAAAACATTCAATATATTCATAAAAAACAACATATCTGAAATTTTACCAAATCACACAAAATTATCTGAAATTTTAAAGAAAATTTTACCAAATCACCAAATTGATTTTTTGTTTTTTACAGAATTACACCAAAAACACTGATATCTACAAAACCCACCAAAATTCCACCAAATCCAAAATCTCCCAAAATCTTTAATTCAATACACCCACCTTAATGTAACACCGAAATTCTAGACTGGGAAAGCGCCAAGTCGAACGCGTTATATTACTAGAATCTAATAAGCCAATCCTTTTACAGATACAACTTATTTGAAATAACACACCTCTACGCAGTAGAATATCCCCAACCCGATTCCTAGTCTATAACCAACACTAACTTCTAAGTCTCTGTTTCTTTTTTTTTCTTTCTAGAATGTCCAGGCCTAGTAAGTTTTGTACCGAATGAAGATATTTTTTGTTAAATGGTGAATATAATATTCATGGCGAGGCTTTTACAAAGAGGTCAAGAAATTGTTTCTAAGATGACTGAATAGTGGATGAAAAGTAGCTGCTGCGTTAAGAAGGTCCACCAATACTTACGAGTTATCTGTGGAGAGTTGAAAAGTCTGAACCAGAGAATGAGGTTTGATGGACAAGAAGACAAACCACAAGTTGCACGAAATTTAAAAACATGAGAAGTAAAAGGGAAATTTAATCGCCTTACATTTCCTTTTTGTTTCTGTCATCTGAAAACATAAAGGCAATTCTTCCTCAGCAGGAGTCGGCATCGCGCGGAGTCTAAAGAGCTTGAATCTCTCTTCTTCGTGATAACTAAAGAGCTTGAATCTCTCTTCTTACTAGGCTCCATCAAGAGGTTATTCATCCTTTTCTTAAAACATAGCATATTACTTTGTTTACTAGTTTTTGTTTCTCTATATCTCCCAAGTCTAGACAGTAAAATCTTGTCCATATCGTCGATCGGTGCTACTATTTGTATCTCTTGAAACGAGGTATGTCAAGAGAGACCAATCTATGTAAGCTTGAATATATATGTTTTATTTATCTCTATATCTCTCAAGTCTAGACAGTAAAACCTTGATCGGTGCTATTATTTATCTCTCTTGAAACTGGGTATGTCAAGAGAGACCGAATCTATGTAAGCTTAATATATATGTTTTGTTTAACTACTGTTAGTTTGGTAACAAAAAGCCTTTTTTATTTGTTTGGTCAGAACATAAACAAGCCCTATGCCAAGAATTCAATACTTAAAGATTATATCCTTAATTATGATTATATCCTTAATTTATGTTCACTTTTTGGTCAGAACAAAAACAAACCTTATGCCAAGAATTTAATACATGAAAAGAATATAAAAAATTTCTAGTAGTTCGATTGGATCTTACTGGTTACTCATTACGTTATCTAAATTATGGTGCTATAATCTTACTTTATGTTTACTTTTTATTGAAAAAAAATAAACTGAAAAACCCTATGAGGCGATTAGGATTCTTTCGTTTGCGGCGCTCCTAGGGTTCTAATTTCTTCAGATCTACGTCCCCTAGCGTCGTTTTCTCCGAGCATAATCTCTTTCCTTACCCTTTTTTTTCTCAGTGTTATCTCAACCCTTACGCTCCCTTGCGTCATTTGCAGCCTATTACTGTCAGTTTTCTGCCGACCTAATGTCGAACTACCGCCCCCCACATGTTCCGTTGACCGCACGTAAAGATCCGATGCCTCACCGATACACAAGAGAGGAAAAAGGCAAAGGGATCGTTAGATCCCACAGTTGGGTTCGTGACCCACCGATTCGTCTTCCAGAAGAGGCGGATTCATCTCTCATAGAGGCTAATAGACTTACTCTCATTGGTAGGGTTCACAATCCCGAAATCCAAAAACCAAAGTATCTCATTAGCTTCATGCCTCAAGTTTGGCGACTCGAAGGCATAGTTACCGGGAAAGAGATCGATAGAGATAGATTCCAATTCCGTTTTAAGGCGGAGGAGGATCTGCTCGCCGTCCTTAACGAGGTCCCATTTCATTAAAAAAGATGGATGTTTGTGCTTCAACGATGGGAGCCTATAATCTCGGACTCATTCCCTTCCCAGATCCCTTCTGGATTGTTGTTCATGGCATTCCTCTGCACTATACAACAAAGACAACAATCTGAAAGCCATTGGTAGCGAATTAGGGACTTATCAGTCTCATGACAAAGAGGAAGGAAAATTCAGAGTTCTGATCAATGCACTCAAGCCGCTCACTATGCGTAAATTGGTTCAGTTCCCATCTGGGGAAGAAGTTTCAATTGAACTGGAGTATCTGAAGATGGAGAAACACTGTTTCTTCTGTCTTTCACTTACCCATGAAGAAGAATCTTGTCCTATGGCGCTCTCTGCTGATAAAGCTAAACCCACCTCTCAGCGATCATGGATTAACCAGCAACAGACCCTTATAAGTCTAGAGGCTAACCGAAATCAAAGGAACGTCAAGAAGGGAAAATCTCAGCCTGCTGCCCCAGCAAAAGAGATGGAAGTTACTCCATCTAGGAAGTATGGTAATCCGAATTACAGAGATGATTGAGATTATCGAAACGATGATTGGAGAAAGCAAAGGCTGTCAACCGTCAAATACCATACTCGTAGAGATGAACCGGTCTCCGATACTCGCTCTCGAGATAATGGTAATGACAGAGGGGAAAACAAAGCATCTACTTACTATCGTAGCCCTCCCCGTGGTTCTTCTTCTCGCATGAATACCAGAGCTCGAAGCCCCAACAAATATGAGAACAATCGCCGGTCTGATCAGCTTAATCGGGCTTACCAGGAAGGAATTACACACCGTAGCTCCTCAAGGGTTTAAGAGAACAATAGAGAAGAAGAGAGAAACATGGCATCAAACCAGTCTGACCCAGCAGCTCAATCCCAATCCAAGGATGCTCGTTACCAATCTAAAGATAGAATATAGTCATCCACCAACTCTAAATCGAGACGATCAGCTTTTGAGAGAATCGAAGACCCTAGATATCACCAGGAAGGAAACCAGACTGCCCTGATTCCGAGCAGGTCTGAGCATCTGTTGGATGTTGAAGTCCAATATATGGAGGAAGAAGAAGAGGAAGACGAAGTGAAAAATCCTCGGGGTCGTAGGCCCAAAATCGATATGAGGACCTCTCGTTCAGGTGGCAATGAACTATCCTCTGAAGCTACTATCTCAGATTTACCACCACTCTCGGGTTCCAATCACCCAACAACTCTCGGACAAGCCTCGTATCAGGCTTATTCAGCTGCAGTTAAGCAGGCTCTCAATCGCTCTACTCATAAGAAACGGATGGTCAGAACTGCGAAGCCACCCGCCAAGAAGCGTATGCCTCGAAGCCCTCTCAGGGGGAAACGTCTAGCATTGAGAATCAATTCTCCAAAGAAGAAGCTTTGAACTGAAAAATCTACTAGAAAGTCTTCGAAATTACCTCATTTTTAGGATATATCGCACAATGCGCTTGTTGCTTCTATTTCTAAGATCTGATTTTCCAGAAACCACCTAGTAATAATCAATGATTACAGCCTGTTAGAACTGTCAAGGTCTTGGAAACTCCTGAAAAATTCGTCGCCTTAGGGAGATACGGCTGGGTATCTTCCCGGATATAATGTTTCTCATAGAAACCAAAAATCAAGATGATTATGTTTTCTGTATTCTCTAGTGGATGGGTTATGAGAATAAATTTACAATTCCACCGATTGGCCTTAGTGGGGGATTAACTCTAGTTTGGAAACATGATACACATCTTGAGATACTATCCTCTTCTCCAAACTATATTGACACGAGAATAAAGGTCAAGTCCAAATCATTCTATTTTACCTTCGTTTATGGAAATCCAGTGAGCTAAAAACGACAAGAGGTGTGGAATCAAATCACAGCGTTGGGAGCTAACCGAGACTCAGCTTGGTTACTTTCTGGAGACTTCAACGACATCATTGATAATTCATAGAAGAAAGGTGGTCCGGTAAGACATGAAAGGTCTTTTGTCAATTTCGCAGCTTTATAGCTCATAATGGACTTTGGGATGTTAAACATTATGGAAATCCCCTCTCTTGGCATGATATGCGGTATGATCACTTTGTACGAGCTCGTCTCGATAGATACATCTTTAATGATGCTTGGTTAGAAGATTTTCCCTCCGGAAGATCGGAATATTTATGGTATGAAGGATCTGACCACCGTCCATTCTAACCTTTATTGACGACTCTAGGACTAAGCGTAAAGGATTATTCAGATTCGACAATCGACTACGAGAAAACGAGGACGTCATGAATCTGATTGCTAGCACATGGGATGCTTCGCAATCGCATTCTGTTGCAGCAAAAATTACGGACTGTAGAAGAGCAATCATCCGTTGGTCAAAAGACCAAAATCTGAACAGTGCTAAACTAATTGCTAAAACCCAAGAGGCATTAGAGGCGGCCTTATCTGTGGATGTACCGGTGCCTGAAATTATAGCAGCTCACACAGCGACGCTGGAAAAAGCCTATAAGGAGGAAGAAGAATTCTGGCGCCAGAGAAGTCGCATCCAACGGCTTCATAGTAGGGATAGGAACACTGGCTATTTCCACGCAGTCACTAGAAACCGGAGGACCTGCAATCGGTTCACAGTGCTCGAAGATCAGAACGGTCGAGCACACCATGAAGAGCATCATTTTGTACGCATCATCTCATATTACTTCCGAGACATCTTCTCTTCCAACTCAAACGAGGATTTCAGCTTGGTTCAGGATGTCCTAGACCCGTGCATTACAGAGGAGATGAACAACAGCTTAATCAACATACCAGACGCATAGGAAATCAAGAAAGCCGTGATGGATATCAATGCAGGTAAAGCACCTGGACCGGACGGCTTTTCGGCAGGGTTCTTCCACTTGTATTAGAGCATAGTGGGATCGGACGTAGTGAATTTCTTTACCTCTGGAATTTCCCCCTCGACCATGAACGAAACTCACATCAGGCCTATCCCTAGAGGAGTCGGACCCTGTTCTGTGGCTAATTACATACCTATTGCTTTGTGCAATGTCTTCTACAAAATTTTAGCGAAGATTCTTACGAAGCGCCTCCAACCGATCTTACCTAATCTCATCTCGGAAAGCCAAACTGCTTTTGTCCATGGTCGTTGCATTTCAGATAATGTCCTCATTACCCACGAGACATTACACTATCTTCGCATCTCTAAAGGGAAGAAAAGGGGAGCAATGGCGGTTAAAACCGATATGAGTAAGGCTTACGATCGCATCGAATGGGGCTTCCTCCAAGCGTTCATGGAGAGAATGGACTTCCATTCTACGTGGATAAATTGGATTATGCAATGTGTCTGAACGGTGTCTTACTCGTTCCTGATAAATGGAGGACCGCAAGGGAAAGTTCTCCCATCCCGTGGCCTGAGACAGGGCGACCCTTTATCTCCTTACATGTTCATATTGTGCACATAAGTATTAGCAGGCCTCTGCGCTAAGGCACAACAAAATGGTAGCGTACAAGGAGTTCGAGTGGCAAAAAACAGTCCGCGAATAAACCATCTCCTTTTCGCAGATGATACCATGTTCTTTTGCCGTTCCAATTCTGAGAATTGTCATGCTCTCGCAAATATCCTTCGTAAATACGAGGCTGTCTTGGGACAGAGCATCAATCTCAGAAAGTCATCCATCACTTTCTCTTCTAAGACACCACGACCCCAATGAATCAGGGCAATGAAAGAATTGCGAATTCGCGAAGGAGGAAATGGTAAATACTTAGGTATCCCCGAAAACTTTGGACGAAAGAAACGAGACATTTTTGCATCATTAGTGGACATGATCCGACAACGTTCACACAACAGGGGTTATAAATTCCTCTCACCGGCTGGGAAGCAAGTCTTGCTTAAATCTGTGCTCTCGGCCATGCCTAACTACTCCATGTCTTGCTTCAAAATACCAATCTCCTTGTGTAAGAAGATTCAATCTATTTTAACAAGGTTATGGTGGAACGAGAAACCCGACGCACGCAAGATTAGCTGGGTCTCATGGCACAAGCTTACCCTGCCAAGAAATATCGGAGGGTTGGGCTTCAGGGATATCATCACCTTTAACGATGCCCTCTTGGCAAAGTTGAGCAACTCTTCCTAAGATCAAAAGCTTTCTCTTGAAGGCTGCAGTAGGGGCGCTACCAGTGGGTCAACAATTATTAAACAGGGGTATGCAAATTGACCCTCAATGTCGTCATTGCGATGCTTTGGAAACAATTAATCATGTGTGGGAGATTGCGCATGGCGAGTGCTTTCGTAACGGACCTGGGCAATGAAGACCGGTCTGGAATTTGCGTTGGAAAAGGGATGCAACGAGCTCCAAGTCTTCTCAGATTCCCTCTCTCTAATCAAATTGATCAACTCTTCGGACTCTCAGAACGAAGTCTTCGCTATTCTCTGTGATATTCGAGATCTCTCCTTATTGATTTCTACCATCTCTTTTGGTTTCATCCCTCGCCTCTCTAATGGCAAAGCGGATTTGCTAGCCAAGCAAGCTATGTTTGCTTTGAATAATGTTTCTTTATTTTAAAGGGAAAATTCTATAAAAATACCCCAATTTTATTCCGATAAGCTTTTTAATACCCGAACTATTTTTGTACCCAGTAAAATACCTAAACTATTTTTTTGCCCATTTTAAATCTCCAGTTGTGAACCGTGTGCTAATTTTACAACCCCTCTATAACGGAGATATACGGACATATACACGATTTGAAACAGTGTTTATATTTAATAATAAAATATTAATAAATAAATTAAAAATTACTTTAAATTTTCAAAAAAAAATCAAAAAATCCCCAAAAAAATCGAAAAAAAATCCGAAACTAATCCGAAAAAATCTTAAGTTAAGAAACACTAATTATAAATTTTAAATAAAATATAGATTATATTTTAACTTTTGAATTTTTGAATTAAAAATTTCTAAAAAATCAAAAATACAAAAATCCAATCAAATTCTCAAAAATTTCTAAAAACTCAAAAAA